>JASPKP010000611.1:0-27500 GCA_030674155.1 Stramonita haemastoma
CTTCTTCAGAAAATGAGAGGCAGAACAAGTGTACATAAACAGGCAGACATAGGCATCACTACATACACACATCCCCTTTTTTTAATTCTGCAATTAGTTGCTGGATGTTTATGTCCTCATTTCTCTCACCCACTATTTTTGTCTGTCTGTCTGTCTGTCTGTCTGTCTGTCTCTCACTCACTCTCTCTCTCTCTCTCTCTCTCTCCTCTCTCTCTCTCTCTCTCTCTCTCTCTCTCTCTCTCTCTCTCTCTCCCCATGTTTTCCATTAACCATCATAGTCATACACACACACTTACGTTACAGCTACCCAGAATAGATCTTTTTAAAACAAGTTTGACAATCATACTCTGGTGGGTTTTTTATGGAAGGTCTAAAGGTCTGAGTCTGTGTGTGTGTCTCTCTCACTCTCTTCTCTCTCTCTCTCTCTCTCTCTCTCTCTCTCTCTCTCTCTCTCTCTCTCTCTCTCTCTCTCTCTCTCTCTCTCTCTCTCTCTCTCACACACACACACACACACACACACACACACACACAAACACAAACACATGCCTCCACATTGCTCAAAATGGTGCCTAGAGAGGCCTCCAAATTGCCTTTAAAATGCTAAAAATCATTTCGGCCGGGGGCTGCGCCCCCCTGGAACCCCCAGTGGGGCTTTGCCCCTGCACCCCACCGGGCCTAAGTGCCCCCTGGACCCCAGCTTACTTTCCTCTTTTTTCTGCCAATTCTATGCTCTGACACACACACACACACACACACACACACACACACACACACACACACACACACACTGACACTCACACACTTTCTCTTTCTCTCTCTGTGTCTCTGTCTCTGTCTCTCTCTCACACTCATACCTCTCTCTCAGTTTCTCTAGTGTCTGTCTGTCTGTCTGTCTCTCACTCACACACAGACACACACAGAACACCACACACACACACACACACACACACACACACACACACACACACACACACACACACACACACACACACACACACAGTTCTCTCATCTTTACACATGTGTATGGCTTCCCACTGTTTCCATCAATGTGTTGTGATGTGAAAATCTGTCCATAGCAATACCATCAGCTATTCCCCCTCTCCAGCCCCTTCCCCCTCCCTTCCAACCTGTTATCCAGGAGGATGAATGTTTACTGTTGTAAACTATTAGTCTCCTGGTAAAGTAACTCACATGGAGCTTTACACATGTTTAGACTTTGAGAACCAGTATGCAGAGAAATTATGAATGAACAGATGGGGTGATCACTTAGAAATTTCATGCTGTGCACACTTTAGGCCAATGATTGTTTTTGATTTGGCTCAGTTAACTGCAGTAGAAATATTGATTCTTGTTATGAAGAAAATTCGTACCAAATGGATATAGATATTTTCTTTTCAGCTGTAAAGTGTGTAGACATTGTTAAAATGCAAGCACTATTTGTCGATGGAGGTCCTTGAAAATTGAGTGTGAGGTCCTTGAAAGTCCTTGAAAAGTCCTTGAATTTTCTTCTCAAAGATCTGTATGAACCCTGCAGGAAAGGACTGGACTAGGACACAGAGAAGTCTGCAGGAAAGGACTGGACTAGGACACAGAGAAGTCTGCAGGAAGCCAGGAAAGGACTGGACTAGGACACAGAGAAGTCTGCAGGAAGCCAGGAAAGGACTGGACTAGGACACAGAGAAGTCGGCAGGAAGCCAGGAAAGGACTGGACTAGGACACAGAGAAGTCAGCAGGAAGCCAGGAAAGGACTGGACTAGGACACAGAGAAGTCGGCAGGAAGCCAGGAAAGGACTGGACTAGGACACAGAGAAGTCGGCAGGAAGCCAGGAAAGGACTGGACTAGGACACAGAGAAGTCGGCAGGAAGCCAGGAAAGGACTGGACTAGGACACAGAGAAGTCGGCAGGAAGCCAGGAAAGGACTGGACTAGGACACAGAGAAGTCGGCAGGAAGCCAGGAAAGGACTGGACTAGGACACAGAGAAGTCAGCAGGAAGCCAGGAAAGGACTGGACTAGGACACAGAGAAGTCGGCAGGAAGCCAGGAAAGGACTGGACTAGGACACAGAGAAGTCGGCAGGAAGCCAGGAAAGGACTGGACTAGGACACAGAGAAGTCGGCAGGAAGCCAGGAAAGGACTGGACTAGGACACAGAGAAGTCGGCAGGAAGCCAGGAAAGGACTGGACTAGGACACAGAGAAGTCGGCAGGAAGCCAGAGTGACCTTCATCCATGTCAGAGATGGCCAGGACTGTCCTGACCGCTGACAGCTTTAAAACTCCGAGTCCTGTCAGCTAGGATGTTGGCGACATCCCCTGCCCCAGTGCCAGTCACTGTCCTGAGGGGAGAGAGGAGGTCCTGGTGACCCAGTAGGTCAGTGGGGTTGGAGTGGAGGCCCATGTGGGGACAGTGAAGACAGCAGGCCGACTTCAGGCTGTTGGGGGTGGGGTCAGGGCCTGTCAGGGGCAGCCTTTGTCCTGGACTGGTTGAGGTTTTTGGGATGAGCACTGGGGTTTGGTGGTGTAGTGATTTTCAGATGTTAAATAACATGGCTGTGTGTGTGTGTGTGTGTGTGTGTGTGTGTGTGTGTGTGTGTGTGTGTGTGTGTGTGTGTTGGTGCAAGTGTGTGTGAGTGAATGTCCATGCATGCATGAATGTGTAGTTATTTATTATATTTTTATTTTATCATTTATTTAATTTTTTTTATTACCACTTCATCTTCCCAGGGAGAGTGTGTTACCACATGTGCAGTGCCACCCAAGTTTTCTTTTTCCTCTCTGAAGCTGTGTGCGTTTCCTTATCAGAGTGGCTTTTTTTCTACAAAATTTTGTCAGGGACAACCTTCTTGTTGCCATAGGTTCTTTTATATGCGCTAAATAATGTGTATCACACAGGACTTCAGTTTATCGTCTCATCTGAAAGACTAGCACCCAGACCACCACTCATGGTCTAATGGATCAGGGGAAAAGTGTTGGGCCCAAACGGGATTCAAACCACCACAAACTGTGACTGGGACTTTGGGATTTGTAGGCAGACATGTTACCTCTAGACCAGGATCCACTGTGGTGTGTGTGTGTGTGTGTGTGTGAGACAGTGTGTGTGTGTGTGTGTGTGTGTGTGTGTGTGTGAGTGTGTGTGTGTGTGTGTGTGTGTGTGTGTGTGCGCGAGAGAGAGAGAGAGAGAGAGTGTGTGTGTGTGTGTGTGTGTGTGTGTGTGTGTGAGAGTGTGTGTGTGTGTGAGTGAGTGAGTGTGTGTGTGTGTGTGTGTGTGTGTGTGTGTGTGTGTGTGAGAGAGAGAGTGAGAGAGAGAGAGTGTGTGTGTGTGTGTGTGTGTGTGTGTGTGTGTGTGTGTGTGTGTGTGTGTGTGTGTGAGTGAGAGAGAGTGTGTTGGTGTGTGTGTGTGTGTGTGTGTGTGTGTGTGTGTGTGTGAGTGTGTGCGTGTGTGTGTGTGTGTGTTAGTGAGTGTGTGAGTGTGTGTTAGTGAGTGAGTTAGGCTGCGGCCATAGTAAACCCGGCATTTTGCCGCTGCCAATTTTGCCGGGCTGGGTGAAAAATGCGCTGCTCAGCTGAATTAATCTGTGGCATCACTGATGACGGCTGTGCGTGGCCATAGTAGAGCCGGCCCGGCCCGGTATTTTTAACCCGTCGTTTTGACGTTCGAGCAACACGTCCGTTTGCCGGGTTGACGGAAAGGAAAATAATCAAGAAAAACTTATTTATGGTGCTTAAAAAATTCTGACTACTCAAACTAGTAAATTGACCCTTCCCGATTACATTCCAGTGGTTTTGATAAAAGTTTTATGGGGGATTTTACGTAAAAACACTTTTTATGTCAAACTATTTTCTGTAGATTTCGCGTGGGGTGGGGCGGAGTATCAGACGCCGCGGCAGCCTCGTTTTCGCATCATAGAAGTCTTGGGGTGACCACATTGTCAGAAATAGTCGGCCGTCAAACTCCAGAAAGACTATGGCCGACATGACGGATCCGTTCTACCGATAAAGAGATGGCCCATCAAAACTCCGGATGGACGGGTTTTCTATGGCTGTAGCCTCAGTGTGTGTTAGTGAGTGAGTGAGTGAGTGTGTGAGCATGTGTATGAGTGTGTGAGCGTGTGTATGTATGCGTGTATAGAATCTTTGTGTTGAATGAATGAGTGAGGAGTGTGGAATGCTTGGGTGTAGTACAGTAGTAGTAGGGAGCTGTGTGGTGCAGTAAGCATGTGGTGTGTGAGAGAGAAGTGAGAATGAAGCCATGTTGTTTAACATCTGAACATCACTGCTTGGGGAAAGTGCCATCACCAGAGGTGTCAAGCAGGCAGGCAAAGTGCTGTCTCTGCCAGCCTCTGGCTCCACACCTGATGGTCCGGAGTCTGGTCTGCTGTCTTCACTGTCTCTCATGGGGTGAGGGCTTCAGCCCCAGTGATGTGCTGGGCCAGCAGGACCATCATCTGCAGGCAGTGGCTGGACTGCAGCAGAGAGGGGGGGTCAGGTCAGGTCAGGTCAGAGCCAGACTTCCCCAGACATGGCTGCCAGTAGCGATTCTCTGAGCACTCTGGTGAGAATGAAGCAGTGGACAGTCACAGTGACAGGACACAGCCTGGGGTGGCCTGGTGTTGACTGCAATCTGTAGCAGGGACCACCATAGAGTGTGCTCACAGTGGTCAGTGACTGACAGTGGTCTGTAGCAGGGACCACCATAGAGTGTGCTGACGGTCAGTGACTGACAGAGGTCTGTAGCAGGGACCACCATAGAGTGTGCTGACGGTCAGTGACTGACAGAGGTCTGTAGCAGGGACCACCATAGAGTGTGCTGACGGTCAGTGACTGACAGAGGTCTGTAGCAGGGACCACCATAGAGTGTGCTGACGGTCAGTGACTGACAGAGGTCTGTAGCAGGGACCACCATAGAGTGTGCTGACGGTCAGTGACTGACAGAGGTCTGTAGCAGGGACCACCATAGAGTGTGCTCAAGGTCAGTGACTGACAGAGGTCTGTAGCAGGGACCACCATAGAGTGTGCTCAAGGTCAGTGACTGACAGAGGTCTGTAGCAGGGACCACCATAGAGTGTGCTCAAGGTCAGTGACTGACAGAGGTCTGTAGCAGGGACCACCATAGAGTGTGCTCACGGTTCTGATCAGTGACTGACAGAGGTCTGTAGCAGGGACCACCATAGAGTGTGCTCACGGTTCTGATCAGTGACTGACAGAGGTCTGTACCTCCTGCTGCTGTGTTCAGGGCTGTCAGCTTCACATGGCACTGAGCCCATTATCCTCGATATAAAAGTAGAAAATAAATAAATAGATAAATAAAATGCTTCCCTCAGTTTCTCTGGTCTACAGAGGAAGTTGCTTCTAGCCCTGACATGCCCTCTGTGTATGTCTTCATTCTTTTTTTATTGAGGATAATGAACAAGCACTCGTGTTCTTTTCGTTTGGCATACGGGCCTCAGTTTATCGTCTCATCTGAAGGAATTTTGGGGAGAATAGAAGAGTCTGCACTGATGTTAACTACAGGGGGAAAATACCCTTGAATGGGAATTGAACCCAGATTTTGTCAGATTGCAGGCACAGTGTTGTAACCACTAGGCTGTCCCGTCCTTCTGTCACCACAAGGCAGTCAGAGGGGGGAGACACCAGGCACACAGCGTCTTCCTTTCTGAAGTCTTGATTTATTTTATTTTATACCACTTTATGTCACAGCAGATTTCTCTGCGTGAAATTCGGGCTGTTCTCCCTGGGGAGAGTGCATCGCCACAAGTGCAGCGTCTACCCTTTTTTTTTCCCCCTCAGGGATGGTTTCTAAACACGACACCTGTGTGCATGCTGGGTTTTTAAAAAAAAAAAATTTGTCATCTGCTCCTACTGGCATGCGATGGCCTGCTCTTCCGAAAGGTGGAATGGGGTTTTAACATGTGCGCAAGATGTTCTGCGTGCATTCATCTGTAGGTACTGGCAGTTCTCCTCAGGGTAGGGAACAGATAATGGCATGGACAAAATGGCATGCACATGGGGACTGGATGTAAAAAAAAAAAAAAGCACATGGAAGCTTTTCCAGTATCCACCAAATGGAACAACTAAAGATGGCCAGCAGCTCATTGGCTCTCTGCCAGTCTTTCCTCCCAGGCCTTAAGGGAGAGAGGGGGTGTGCCACTTGTGGTGCGCCAGTCTCTTGGCATGGCACAGGGTCAGCTTTATTCCTCCATTTCTGTAGGCTTCACTTCATGCGCTTCTTTTGCAGGTTTCACTTCATGCTCTTGTGGTTCTTCTGTTGCAGGTTGCGCTTCGATCTAATTTGTTTCTGTTTCACTTTCAGGTTGTAGTTCATGCTCAATACATGTTGATATGTCGATGATGTTGTGGACAGTCATTGTTACTCCATGACTCACTCCTGCTTGCGCCTCCTCTGGCAGTTACTCAGACAGGGAATTTTCCCTCTCCCAGGGTTCGTACGGTCCTTGAAAGTCCTTGAATTTTGGACCCCCCTTTTCAAGGCCTTGAAAGTCCTTGACAATCAGGCATATGCCTCCAGGTGCTTGAAAAGTCCTTGAATTTTACTGTTACCAAAGAAAAAAAGGATAAAGAGAAAGAGATTGGCATGGTAAGATCAGGTATGGTACTGACTGTAAATTCGTGGAATTTTTATAAAAGTAAAAAAAGAGAAGAAGAAAAAATAGGAGAAAAGAGAAATCTATGAAAGCAGGTCAAGGGAACTAACTCTTCCATGCCGGTTAGTAATTACTCCCCTTCTCTGCTTTATGTCACAAGGCAATTCAAGCCTAGGTAGGCCTAACAAGACAATTTTTTCTGTTGAAAGACCATGTGTACCAACAATGGGTGTCAAGTTTCATGATAGGGATGGACTAGCAGCTCTAATATAAGGCAGAAAGGGAGAGGGGGCTTTCACTGGCTGTTCCACATGGGGTCAGAGAGCAATGGTTATATTAAATTAAATACAACAGTCAGCAGGCCACTGGCCTCCCCTTTTTCATGGAGAGTTCCCCCCCCCTCTCTCTCTCTATAGTCTCTCTCTCTATAGTATCTCTCTCTCTCTCTCTCTCTCTCTCTCTCACACACACACACACACACACACACACACACACACTGGAAGTAAATGACTGACTAAAACAGGCGCGCGCGCACACACACACGCACACGCACACACGCATGCACACACACACACACACACACGCATGCACACACACACACACACACACACACAACTTTTCTCTGTCTCTCTCTATCTCTGTCTCTCTCATTTTCTCCACCTCTCCCTGTCTCTTACACACATAGACACACACACACCTCTTTCCTCCCCCCCCTTTATCTCTTTCTCTCTCTGTTTCTCTGTCTATGTGTGTCTGTCCTTTCTTTCTCTTTCTTCCTCTATCTGCATTAGTGCACATTTGTCTAGAAATATACTCATTTTTGATATGTGATTACTTTAGATTGAAGAAATGACAGAAAAAGTCATACTTGGAGAGCTTATTTCAGGGCAGAAATTGCTTAGTATCAAGAACTGAAATTAGTTCAAGGAGAGGCCGTTAAACAGGCTAGAATTGATGAAAAATCTTCAGCTTCAGGGGCGTTGCCCCCTGAAGCCCCACAAGGGCTCTGCCCCTTCACCCCACCAGGGGGCAATGCCCCCTGGACCCCCCCACCTTTCACAATTTTGGGAGTCTGTCAATTCCTATCCCTGCAACACTGAAACTTGATGGGGCATCAGAGACACACACGGGGATGTGCATACAGTTATATAAGGGTGGAATTATACTTAAATTGCTTCAGGATTGCTTTTTTTTCTTCAGGATTTGGAATGTCCAGAGGACAAAAAAAGTTTGGGTTTCAGGATTGAGAGATTTTTTCACTTTCACCCATGTCAATGTGTTGTGATGTGAAAATCTGTCCACAGCAATACCATCAGCTATTCCCCCTCTCCAGCCCCTCCCCCCTCCCTTCCAACCTGTTATCCAGGAAGATGAATGTTTACTATTGTAAACTATTAGTCTCCTGGTAAAGTGACTCACAGGGAGCTTTGCACATATTTAGACTTTGAGAACCAGTATGCAGAGAAATTATGAATGAACAGATGGGGTGATCACTTAGATTGAAATTGTGCAGTGGAAATATTGATTCTTGTTATGAAGAAAATTTGGACCAAATGGCTATAGATATTTTCTTTTCAGCTGTAAAGTGTGTAGACATTGTTAAAATGCAAGCACTATTTGTGGATGGAGGTCCTTGAAAATTGAGAGTGAGGTCCTTGAAAGTCCTTGAAAAGTCCTTGAATTTTCTTCCCAAAGATCTGTATGAACCCTGCTCTCCCTTCCTCCCTTTTCCTGTCCAGTGTCCAGTTTAGTGGCAGGATATTCAGATGATGACGCCACTTTTGTGTTGAAGAAACAGAGACATGACTTGCCTTGTGCCAGGATGTTGGACTTAGTGAAGCAAAGCACAGCCATGCCCTATGAAAGGCTGTCTGACAGCAGTACAGGACAGCACAGGGGCTGTCAGAACTAGCGGACACTGTGCACTGCTAGAGATGGGAACAGAGGGCCCTGACAGGGGGAGAAGAAGCGTGGTGAAGTGAGGAGCAGGGTTTGACCTGCCTGCCTCGGAGGGCTATGGCTACTGACTGACTGACTGACTCTTTCTGTCCTTGTGGCTGGGTCTTTGGCGGTGTCTCTGGCAATGTCTCTGGCGGTGTCTATGGCAATGTCTCTGGCGGTGTCTATGGCGGTCAGTGTCTATGGCAGTGTCTATGGCTGTGTCTATGGCGATGTCTGTGGCGGTGTCTATGGCAGCTTCTATGGCGGCGTCTATGGTGGTGTCTATAGCGGTGTCTAGGGCTGGGTGAGTCAGGTGGGTGGGCATAGGTGGTTCTCGCAAGCGGGGGGCATCATGCTTGGCTCGCACAGGCGAGTTCCTGGCTGGCCCGTCCTGGGAGCCACTGCGCCCTCTTCTCCTGGCAAAATGTTGCCCAGTACTACCTGTCGTTACATCCGGGCAGATGGGGCTCGTTTGCCCGGTAAGGCTGCGTCTATGGCTGGGTCTATGGCTGTATCTATGGCTGAGTCTATTGCTGTGGCTGAGTCTATTGCTGTGGCTGAGTCCATTGCTGTGGCTGAGTCTATTGCTGTGACTGAATCTATTGCTGTGGCTGAATCTATTGCTGTGGCTGAATCTATTGCTGTGGCTGAGTCTATTGCTGTGGCTGAATCTGTTGCTGTGGCTGAATTTATTGCTGTGGCTGAATCTATTGCTGTGGCTGAATCTATTGCTGTGGCTGAATCTATTGCTGTGGCTGAATCTATTGCTGTGGCTGAATCCATTGCTGGCTGAATCTATTGCTGTGGCTGAATCCATTGCTGTGGCCGAGTTTATTGCTGTGGCTGAGTCTGTTGCTGTGGCTGAGTCTATTGCTGTGGCTGAGTCTATTGCTGTGGCTGAGTCTATTGCTGAGTCTATTGCTGTGGCTGAGTCTATTGCTGTGGCTGAGTCTATTGCTGTGGCTGAATCTATTGCTGTGGCTGAGTCTATTGCTGTGGCTGAGTCTATTGCTGTATCTATGGCTGAGTCTATTGCTGTGGCTGAGTCGCTTGCTGTGGCTGAATCTATTGCTGTGGCTGAGTCTATTGCTGTGGCTGAGTCTATTGCTGTGGCTGAGTCTATTGCTGTGGCTGAGTCTATTGCTGTGGCTGGGTCTATTGCTGTGTCTCTGGCTGTGGTGATGATATGAAGATGGGGACAGACAGGCAGGTGGTGGAGGGCCAGGCTGGGGTCCTGGTTTGCTGCTGTTTCTTTTTTCAGTTCCGTTTTCTTTGGTTTCTTCTTCTTTTCTTTGTTTATTTTCAGTCTGTTTTGTTCTCTCCTTCATATTTTCTTCTTCACTTTTTGTTTGTATTTTTTTCTGATGGACATACCTTTTATTTCTTGCTGACTTTCTCCTCCTTCCCTTTTGATTTCTCAGTACCTGAGTTTTCAGTCTGTGCTCTCCTTTGTTTTAGAGATTTTTCTGTCTATGCCTGAGTTGCTCTTCTCCTGTCGTTTTGTTGGACCTGCCATAGCTTAGTGAACCTGCCATAGCTTAGCTTAGTTAATGTTAAAGTTAGTTAATGTTAAAAGTAATGTTAAAGTGATAACAAAATTACACGGAGACCCTACTGGAAGGAAACCCGGTTTGTTGCTGCTGCTGTAATACTGCCCCCCCCCCCCCCCATTCCTTATTGCTGTTCTGTGCAGTCTGCAAAATCAGACTGGGCACTGAAGTGATGTGTGCATTAAAAAGCAAATGGCATAGAGCACAGAAAGTATGAAGTGATGTGTGCATTGAAAAGCAAATGGCATGGAGCACAGAAAGTATGAAGTGATGTGTGGATTGAAAAACAAATGGCATGGAGCATAGAAAGTATGAAGTGTGCACTGTGACTCCTTCATGGAGGATGTGCTATGTCCATGTACAAGTAAAAAGTTCATCAGTGCATGGAAACATTTGTAGTGGGAACTTTACCACTGTAGTTTAATTCAGGAACAGTTTGGTTTAGGGTGGATTATTTTGAAACATAAATCGTTTATATTTCATTTGGAACAGTGATGTACCAAAATGACTGACAAAGTAGGGGTGTTTTTGTTTTGTGTTTTTGCTGTTTGTCATTCCTTGGCTACGTATCCAAGGTTGACCTGTGGTGACATTGTTCACTGTGCAGTGGTTCACCCACCATTAAGGTAGCTGCATTCCTACGTCAGGGATATGAAAAGTTTGATTAGAAATGAAACTGAAAAAGGACATTTCATTTTCTTGTGGTCAGTTTTACAGCAGCAACACCACATCAGTTTCTTTCCCTTTTGGATTATCAACACTTTATGCACTGGGTAGAGATCAGAGTAGCTACTTTTTGGATGGGATTGCTTTGATGACAAAATTTTAGAAGTTTAGGAGTAGGTTGTCATTTGCCTACCCTGGACACGAGAGAGAATGTGTGAGTGAATGTTGTGCTGTCCTCCTTGTTTCCAGTTTTTCTCTCTTTCCAATTTTTGATGTTTAATTAAAAATGTAAATAGTGTATGGATTTTGCTAATGTTGTAAATATGATGATGAGGGATATGTTGAAATATAACGATGAGGGAGTGTATATCAGGGTTCTACGGTCCTTGAAAGTCCTTGAATTTTCGACCCCCTTTTCAAGGCCTTGAAAGTCCTTGAAAATCAGGCATATATACCTCCAGGTGCTTGAAAAGTCCTTGAATTTTACTGTTACAAAAGAAAAAAAGAAGGAAAGAGAAAGAGAGAGAGATTGGCATGGTAAGATCAGGTATGGTACTGACTGTAAATTTGTGGAATTTTTATAAAAGTAAAAAAAGAGAAGAAGAAAAAATAGGAGAAAAAAGAAATCTACAAAAGTAGGTCAAGGGAACTAACTCTTCCATGCCGGTTAGTAATTACTCCCCTTCTCTGCTTTATGTCACAAGTCAATCCAAGCCTAGGTAGGCCTAACAAGAGAACTTTTTCTGTTGAAAGACCATGTGTACCAACAATGGGTGTCAAGTTTCATGACAGGGATGGACTAGTAGCTCTAATATAAGGCAGAAAGGGAGAGGGGGCTTTCACTGCCTGTTCCACGTGGGGTCAGAGAGCAATGGTTATATTAAATTAAATACAACAGTCAGCAGGCCACCAGCCTCCCCTTTTTCATGGAGAGCCCCCCCCCCCCTCCTCTCTCTCTCTCTCTATAGTCTCTCTCTCTCTCTCTCTCTCTCTCTCTGACACACACACACGCTGGAAGTAAATGACTGACTTACACAGCGCGCGCGCGCGCACACACACACACACACACACACACACACACACACACACACACACACACACACACACAAACAACTTCTCTCTCTCTGTCTCTATCTCTGTCTCTCTCTCATTTTCTCCACTTCTCCCTGTCTCTTACACACACAGACACACACACACCTCTCCCCCCCCCCCCTTATCTCTTTCTCCTCTGTTTCTCTGTCTATGTGTGTCTGTCCTTTCTTTCTCTTTCTTCCTCTATCTGCATTAGTGCACATTTGTCTAGAAATATACTCATTTTTGATATGTGATTACTTGGGAATAGAACCTCCTTTAGATTGAAGAAATGGCAGAAAAAGTCATACTTGGAGAGCTTATTTCAGGGCAGAAATTGCTTAGTATCAAGAACTGAAATTAGTTCAAGGAGAGGCCGTTAAACAGGCTAGAATTGATGAAAAATCTTCAGCTTCAGGGGCGTTGCCCCTGACCCCCACAAGGGGCTCTGCCTCTTCACCCCGCCAGGGGGCAACGCCCCCTGAACCCCTCCACCTTTCATGATTTGGGGAGTCTGTCAATTCCCATCCCTGCAACACTGAAACTTGATGGGGCATCAGAGACATGCACGGGGATGTGCATACAGTTATGTAAGGGTGGAATTATACTTAAAATTGCTTCAGGATTGATTTTTTTTCTTCAGGATTTGGAATGTTCAGAGGACAAAAAAAAATTGGGTTTCAGGATTGAGAGATTTTTTCACCTTCACCCATGTCAATGTGTTGTGATGTGAAAATCTGTCCACAGCAATACCATCAGCTATTCCCCCACTCCAGCCCCTCCCCCCTCCCTTCCAACCTGTTATCCAGGAAGATGAATGTTTACTATTGTAAACTATTAGTCTCCTGGTAAAGTAAACTCACAGGAAGCTTTACACATATTTAGACTTTGAGAACCAGTATGCAGAGAAATTATGAATGAACAGATGGGGTGATCACTTAGATTGAAATTGTTTTAAGCTAAGTGCACACTTTAGGCCAATGGTTGTTTTTGATTTAGCCCAGTTAACTGCAGTAGAAATATTGATTCTTGTTATGAAGAAAATTTGGATCTAATGGCTATAGATATTTTCTTTCAGCTGTAAAGTGTGTTAGACATTGTTAAAATGCAAGCACTATTTGTGGATGGAGGTCCTTGAAAATTGAGAGTGAGGTCCTTGAAAGTCCTTCAAAAGTCCTTGAATTTTCTTTCCAAAGATCTGTATGAACCCTGGTATATAGATGTTGTATATGGATTTTGCTAATGTTGTAAATATGATAATGAGGGATATGTTGAAATATGACAATGAGGGAGTGTATATAGATGTTGTGCAGCAGTGCTGCTTGTAGTGAATGTTGTAAAATTTTTAGTTTCATGTTACAGGGTCGACCCTAGAATTACTCCCCCTTGCAGAAGTGCTAGTTCAGAAGTGCAGAAGTGCCTGTGCTAGTTCGAGTATATACAGGTTTGTGGATGAATATGGTGTTTATCAGCTTTATGATATTGTAGTGGAGAGACAGAAGACTTTATAAAAAACCAAGAATTCATAGTGTACAAGTTAAAAGGCACTTAAGGCACAATGATTCATTAGGTGATAATTTTCTCTTATTCATTTTTTTCCAACATATATTCTAAGCATATTTTCTTTCTCTTTTTATCATCGTCTTTTGAGGGCGGCTTCAAAAGGCCACAGAAATATCCAATATGCCTTTAAATGCAATTGACACTTTTTATTTCTGAAAAGTGTCTTGCTGTAAGGTACCACAGCAGGTGGAGTTTCAATCACTGATGGGACCTCTGATGAGGGCTCATCCAGGAGCCGAAACTCGAGTCAGGTCAGGCCAAAGGCATGGTGCTTACTCAGGAATGCCTACAATGCTGCCACTGAAAGACATTATTCCCTAGAATTTATTTTCATTTCTTTTTTTTTTAATTATTGAATCTTTGCTAAGTCATTTTCAAAATGATTGAGAAGTTGGTATCTGCACTTGTTTTTTCCTCCACTACTTTTTCCTCAAGTGTACACGTTGAAGTGTACTTACAAAACTACAGGGTGGTGTTGTATTCTAGGCTCCTGAATTAGACTGGCTGTGAAACCCTTTGGTTCAGTGCTGTACTTGCAGAAGGAATGGGGCAGAGTTTGTCTCTCCTCTCTTCTCCTCTCCTCTCTTCTCCTCTCTTCTCTTCTCCTCTTCTCTTCTTCTCTCCTCTCCTCTTCTCTCCTCTCCTCTCCTCTCCTCTTCTCTTCTCTCTTCTCCTCCCCTCTCCTCTCTTCTTTTCTCTGCATTCCAATACCCAGCAAGGTGTATAGTACTCAGTTTTCTCCTGCGTTTGTCATTTTACTGGAGGTTTGCCCACTGGCCTTAGTTGGCATGTTCTGACTTCAGAGCAGCTCATGTCATGGTACAGGTTGCATGCTGGTATGTTTTTGTGTCTGTAACCCACCAAATGGTGACATGAATTCAGTAACCCTGATTCCCTGAGGTCACATAGTTAGTTCATTCACTGTGAAACTTGCGTCAAGATAAAGTAATTAGGACAACTTTCAATAGTCACTACACAAAAACTGATTAAGGTGAGACATGGGGGTTGAAACTGATGAAATTTATTTTGTTTACAAGCCCATGTTAAAAGTTATGCCATATGTTGAAAGGGCATCACTTGTAAAGCATAAAAATTAAAGAAATACCCAGTTTTCTGTACTTTTGCCATGGAAACAATCCAATATGGCAGCCAAAACTAAATATTTCAAACTCCTAAACCTTTTTATCCGTACCAAGTATGAGTAACCTGTTTCTACAGACATATTTTATGGTCTGAATTCTTTAAATTCACACAGGGAAATCTTCATAAATGTATCCAGCAATTATTTATTCTAAAAAACAACAACATGCTTTTGGCCACCTTTGGACCCATGTCTCACCTGAAATATATCTATACTATCTTTTACTGCAAGAAATAATTAAATATATTTATACCATCTTATACTGCAAGAAATAATTAAATATATCTATACTATCTTATACTGCAAGAGATGTTATTCCTGTATTCTGCAGTAAAGTAAGTACACACTGATTAACTATATCTATACTATCTTTTACTGCAAGAAATAATTAAATATATCAATACTATCTTATACTGCAAGAAATAATTAAATATATCTAAACTATCTTGTACTGCAAGAAATGTTTTTACCTGTATTCTGCTGTAAAGTCAGTACACACTGGGCCAGGCACTTTTTGCATTCATGCAGTTGTTTACCAAAAAAAAAGAAAAAAGAATCATGACAGTTCTTTTGCAATCGGTATGGCAATCACGATCTCTTCTATCAAACTTAGAAATAACAGCATCAAGGCAGTAACTATGCCCTAATTGCTCGATCAGTCTTAACAATATTCCAATGGATAAAGCCTTTAAATCTGCTCTACAGGCCTCCAAATCCGTTCCCAGCAATTATTTTAACCATTGTCCATAATAAGATTTATGTAGCAGACTTTGAAAATTCATAATTTGCTTAAAACCGTACCATTTTGGACACAGTAAAATGCAGACAACATGGCGGCATCTTGTTAACTAAGGCAAAGACGGCACCTGTCAGGAGAGTGTGGTTTATGTTGTTAACTAAGGCAAAGACGGCACCTGTCAGGAGAGTGTGGTTTATGTTGTTAACTAAGGCAAAGACGGCACCTGTCAGGAGAGTGTGGTTTATGTTGTTAACTAAGGCAAAGACGGCACCTGTCAGGAGAGTGTGGTGGATGTTGTTAACTAAGGCAAAGACGGCACCTGTCAGGAGAGTGTGGTTTATGTTGTTAACTAACGCAAAGACGGCACCTGTCAGGAGAGTGTGGTGGATGTTGTTAACTAACGCAAAGACGGCACCTGTCAGGAGAGTGTGGTGGATGTTGTTAACTAACGCAAAGACGGCACCTGTCAGGAGAGTGTGGTTTATGTTGTTAACTAACGCAAAGACGGCACCTGTCAGGAGAGTGTGGTTTATGTTGTTAACTAACGCAAAGACGGCACCTGTCAGGAGAGTGTGGTTTATGTTGTTAACTAACGCAAAGACGGCACCTGTCAGGAGAGTGTGGTTTATGTTGTTAACTAACGCAAAGACGGCACCTGTCAGGAGAGTGTGGTTTATGTCAGGAGAGAGTGGTTTATGTCAGGAGAGTGTGGTTTATGTTGTTAACTAACGCAAAGACGGCACCTGTCAGAGAGTGTGGTTTATGTCAGGAGAGAGTGGTTTATGTCAGGAGAGTGTGGTTTATGTTGTTAACTAACGCAAAGACGGCACCTGTCAGGAGAGTGTGGTTTATGTCAGGAGAGAGTGGTTTATGTCAGGAGAGTGTGGTTTATGTTGTTAACTAACGCAAAGACGGCACCTGTCAGGAGAGTGTGGTTTATGTCAGGAGAGAGTGGTTTATGTCAGGAGAGTGTGGTTTATGTTGTTAACTAACGCAAAGACGGCACCTGTCAGGGAGAGAGTGGTTTATGTCAGGAGAGTGTGGTTTATGTCAGGAGAGTGTGGTTTATGTCAGGAGAGAGTGGTTTATGTCAGGAGAGTGTGGTTATATGACAGGAGAGTGTGGTTTATGTCAGGAGAGAGTGGTTTATGTCAGGAGAGAGTGGTTTATGTCAGAGAGAGTGGTTTATGTCAGGAGAGTGTGGTTTATGTCAGGAGAGTGTGGTTTAATGTCAGGAGAGTGTGGTTTATGTCAGGAGAGTGTGGTTTATGTCAGGAGAGTGTGGTTTATGTCAGGCATGTGAACATCCAAACTGTCCTGCCACCTTCCTGTTTATTTCTGTCTTAAAAGAATATTGTCCACCCCCCCCCCCCCCCCATTTCATAAAAGTTGATAATACCAATTTTAAAAATCTTCAATAAAAAAAACACTCGCGCGCGCACACGCACAAAACACACACACACACTCATACACACACTCTCACACACGCACACTCTCTCACACACGCACGCACGCACACATGCATGCACACACACACACATATATATATTTATATATTTATTTTTTTATATAATATATAATATATATAAATAACTATATAAATAATAATATTATATATACTTATATATTATATAAATATATATATATATATATATCATATAAATATATATTATATAAATAATATATATATATAATATAATAGATAAATATTTATTTTAAATATATAATTTTATATATATTTTTAATTTTTATATAGATAAATATCTATATATATATATAGATAATTATATTAAAAAATATATATAAATATATATATATATATATATATATATATATATATATATATATAATATATATATATATTTATATATATAAATAATAATATATATATATATATATACATATAAAAAATAAAATATAAAATATATATATGTAGTGTGTGTGCATGCATGTGTTTCGTGCGTGCGGTGTGAGAGAGTGTGCGTTGTGAGAGTGGTTAGAGTGGGGGGGGGTGTGTGGCGTGTGCGCCGCGAGTGTTTTTTTTTTTATGAAAGATTTTTAAAATTGGTATTAAAAACTTTATGAAATGGGGGGGGGGGGGTGGACAATATTCTTTAAACAGAAAAAACAGAAGGGGCAGACATTTTTGGGTGTTCACATGCCTGACATAAACCCCACTCTCCTGACATAAACACCCCTCTCCTAATAAAAACCCCACTCTCCTGACAAACCACACTCTCCTGACATAAACCACACTCTCCTGACATAAACCACTCTCTCCTGACATAAAACCCCTCTCTCCTGACATAAACCACTCTCTCCTGACATAACCACACACTCCTGCCCTAAACCACACTCCCTGACTTAAACCAACCTCGTCCTGACATAAACCACACTCTCCTGACATAAACCACACTCTCCTGACATAAACCACTCTCTCCTGACAGGTGCCGTCTTTTCGTTAGTTAAACAAAATAAAACCACACTCTCCTGACATAAACCACTCTCTCCTGAAAATAAAACCACACTCTCCTGACAGGTGCCGTCTTTGCGTTTGTTAACAACATAAACCACACCTCCTGACATAAACCACCTCTCCTGACAAAACCACACTCTCCTGACAGGTGCCGTCTTTGCGTTTGTAACAACATAAACCACACTCTCCCCGCATAAACCACTCTCTCCTGGGCATAAACCACACTCACCTGACAGGTGCCGTCTTTGCGTTAGTTAACAACATAAACCACACTCTCCTGACATAAACCACTCTCTCCTGACATAAACCACACTCTCCTGACAGGTGCCAGTCTTTGCGTTAGTTAACAACATAAACCACACTCTCCTGACAGGTGCCGTCTTTGCGTTTAGTTTAACAACATAAACCACACACTCCTGACAGTGCCGTCTTTGCGTTAGTTAACAACAAAAACCCAAACCCCACCTCCCCCCCCCCCCTCCTGACAGGTTGCCGTACTTTGCGTTTAGTTAACAACTTAAACCCACACTCTCCTGACAGGTGCCGTCTTTGCGTTAGTTAACAACATCCACCACACTCTCCTGACAGGTGCCGTCTTTGCGTTAGTTAACAACATCCACCACACTCTCCTGACAGGTGCCGTCTTTGCGTTAGTTAACAACATAAACCACACTCTCCTGACAGGTGCCGTCTTTGCCTTAGTTAACAACATCCACCACACTCTCCTGACAGGTGCCGTCTTTGCCTTAGTTAACAACAAAACCACACTCTCCTGACAGGTGCCGTCTTTGCCTTATTTAACAACATAAACCACACTCTCCTGACGTCCGTCTTTGCCTTAGTTAACAACATAAACCACACTCTCCTGACAGGTGCCGTCTTTGCCTTAGTTAACAAGATGCCGCCATGTTGTCTGCATTTTACTGTTTTCCAAAATGGTACGGTTTTAAGCAAATTATGAATTTTCAAAGTCTGCTACATAAATCTTATTATGGACAATGGTTAAAATAATTGCGGGAACGGATTTGGAGGCCTGTATGAGCAGATTTAAAAGGCTTTATCCATTGGAATATTGTTAGACTGATCGAGCAATTAGGGCATAGTTACTGCCTTGATGCTGTTATTTCTAAGTTTGATAGAAGAGATCGTGATTGCCATACCGTATTGCAAAAGAACTGTCATGATTCTTTTTCTTTTTTTTTGGTAAAAACTGCATGAATGCAAAAAGTGCCTGGCCCAGTGTGTACTGACTTTACAGCAGAATACAGGTAAAAACATTTCTTGCAGTACAAAAGAATAGTTTAGATATATTTAATTATTTCTTGCAGTATAAGATAGTATTGATATATTTAATTATTTCTTGCAGTAAAAGATATATAGATATAGTTAAACAGTGTGTACTTACTTTACTGCAGAATACAGAATAACATCTCTTGCAGTATAAGATAGTATAGATATATTAATTATTTCTTGCAGTAAAGATTGGTATAAATATATTTAATTTTTTCCCTTGCAGTAAAAGATAATAAGATAAAATTTCAGGTGAACATGGGTCCAAAGGGGGCCAAAAGCATGTTGTTGTTTTTTAGAATAAATATTTGCTGGATACATTTATGAAGATTTCCCTGTGTGAATTTTAAAGAATCAGCCCATAAAATATGTCTGTAGAAACAGGTTACTCAAACTTGGTAGGAAAAAAGGTTTAGGAGTTTGAAATATTTTTTTTTTGGCGCCATATTGGATTGTTTCCAGGGCAAAAGTACAAAAAACGGGGTTTTTTCTTAATTTTATGCTTTACAAGTGATGCCCTTTTCAACATATGGCATAACTTTTAACTGGGCTTGTAAACAAAAAAAATTTTTCCATCATTTTAAAACCCCCATGTCTCACCTTTAACCCAGTTTTTGTGTAGTGGACTATTGAAAGTTGTCCTAATTACAAATCTTGACGCAAGTTTCACATTAATAACAAAACTATGTGACCTCAGGGAATCAGGGTTACTGAATTCATGTCACCATTTGGTGTTACAGACACAAAAACATACCCAGCATGCAACCTGTCCCCAGACATGACTCTCTGAAGTCAGAACATGCCAACAAAGGGCCCCAGGGGGCAAACCTTTCCAGTAAAATGAAAAACGCAGGAGAAAACAGATTACTATACACCTTGCTGGGTATTGGAATGCAGAGAAAAGAAGAAGGAGAGGGGAGGGAGAAGAGAGAAGAGAAAGAGGAAGAGGAGAGGAGAGGAAGAAGAGGAGGGGAGAGAAAAAGAGAAGAGGAAAATAAGAGAGGAGAAGAGAGCGAGGAGAAGAGGGAAGACAAACTCTGCCCATTCCTTCTGCAAGTACAGCACTGAACCAAAAAGGGTTTCACACCCAGCTAATTCAGGAGCCTAGAATACAACACCACCCTGTAGTTTGTAAGTGACACTTCAACGTGTACACTTGAGGAAAAAGTAGGGGAGGAAAAACAAGTGCAGATACCAACTTCCCCAATCATTTGAAAATGCTTAGCAAAAAAACAAAATTAAAAAAAAAAAAATGAAAATAAATTCAGGGAAAATGTCTTTCATTTGGCAGAAATTGTAGGCTTTTCCTGAGTAAGCACATCCCTTTGGCCTGACCTACTCGAGTTTCGGCTCCTGGATGAGCCCTCACAGAGGTCCCACCCTTAAATTGAAATTTCCACCTGCTGTGGTACCTTACAGCAAGGACACTTTTCAGAAAATAAAAATTTCCCAATTGCATTTAAGGCATATTGGATATTTCTGTGGCCTTTTAAAAGCCGCCCTCAAAAGACGATGATAAAAAGAGAAAGAAAATTGCTTAGAATATATTTTTGGAAAAAATAAATTTAGAAAAATTACACAAAAAGGAATCATTGTGCCTTAAGTGCCTTTTAACTTGAACACTATAATTCTTGGTTTTTTATAAAGTCCCTGTCTCTCCACAACATATCATAAAGCCCGAAAAAACACCATATCATCCACAAACCTGTATAACTCGAACTAGCACAGGCACTTCTGCACTTCTGAACTAGCACTTCTGCAAGGGGGAGTAATTCTAGGGGTCGACCCTGTAACAGAAACTAAAAAAATTTTTCAACATTCAAACATAGCACGCTGCACAACAACTATATAAAACCCCTCATTGTCCCAAAATTTTAACTTCCCTCATTATCATATTTAAACAATAGCAAAATCCATATCAAATCTATAACCCCGGGGTTTATACAGATCTTTGGAAAGAAAATTCAAGGACTTGAGGACTTTCAGCCCCAAATCCAATTTTTCAAGGACCCTCAAACCCCAAATTTGTGCTGCTTTAACAATGTCTACCATTTACAGCTGAAAAAAAAAATATCATAGCAAATTTGATCCAAAAATTTCTTCATAACAAGAATCAATATTTCCCACTGCAGTTAAAAAGGGTTTAAAACAAAAACAACCATTGGGGCCCAAGTGTGACTACTTAAAACCATTTCAAACTAAGTGATCACCCCATCTTTTCATTCTAATTTCTTGCATATGTTTTCAAAAAAACAATATGTGTAAAGCTTCCTGTGAGTTACTTTAACCCCGGAGATAAAATTTACAATAGTAAACCTTCATCTCCCGGATAACAGTTGGGAAAGGGGGGGGGAGGGTGGAGTGGGGAAAAAGCTGATGGTTTGCTTTTGACAGATTTTCACATCACAACAAATTGACATTTTAAGGTTTAAAAAAACTCTCATCCGAAAACCCCAAATTTTTTTGCCCCTGACATTCAAATCCCGAAAAAAAATCAAACCCGAAGCAAAATTTTAATATAAATTCCCCCTTACATAACTGTATGCCATCCCGTTTCATGTCTGATGCCCCATCAAGTTTCAGTTTGGGAAAGGGAAAGGAATTTCAGATCCCCCAAAACATGAAAGGTGGGGTCAGGGGGGTTGCCCCCTGGCGGGGGAAGAGGCAAGGGCCCCGTGGGGTCAGGGGCAAAGCCCCCTGAAAACTGAAGATTTTTCATCAAATTTTAGCCCGTTTAACGGCCTCTCCTTGAACTAATTTCATTGATACAAGCAAATTCTGCCCGAAAAAAGCTCTCCAAGTAAGACCTTTCGCATTCTTCAATCTAAAGGAGGTTAAATTTCCCCGTAATTTACATACAAAAAAAGAGTATATTTTCTAGCAAATGGCACTAATTTCAGAAGAGGAAAAAGAGAAAAAAAAGGACAGACACACATAAAACAGAGAAAAAGAGAGAGAAAAAAGATAAGGGGGTGGGGGGAGAGGTGTTGAGAGTCTGTGTGTTTAAGAGACAGGGAGAATGAGAAAATGAATATAAGGACAGATATAGAGAACCAGAGAGAGAGAAGTTAGATTGAATGTGTGTGATGTGTTGTGGTGTGTGTGTGTGTGGTGTGTGTGTGTGTGTGTGTGTGCGCGCGCGCGCCTGTGAAGACAGTCATTTACCTTCCAGCGTGTGTGTGTGTCAGAGAGAGAGAGAGAGAGAGAGAGAGACTATAGAGAGAGAGAGAGAGAGAGGGGGGGGGGGGCTCTCCATGAAAAAGGGGAGGCAGGTGCCTGCCTGACTGTATTTATTTAATTTAATAAACCAATGCTCTCTGACCACGTGGAACAGGCCAGTGAAAGCCGCCCTCTCCCTTTCTGCAGATATTAGAGCAACTAGCCAATCCCTGTCATGAAACTTGACACCCATAGTTGAACACAGTGGATCTTCAACAGAAAAAAAGTTTCTCTTGTTAGGCCACCTAGGCTTGGATTGCTTGTTGACATAAAGCAGAGAATTGGAGAAATACAAACCTGGCATGACGAAGAGTTAGTTCCCTTGACCTACTTTTGTAGATTTCCTTTTTTCTCCTATATTTTCTTCTTCTCTATTTTTACTTATTATAAAAATTTCCACAAATTTACAGTCAGTACCATACCTGATCTTACCATGCCAATCTCTCTCTCTTTCTCTTACCTTCTTTTTTTCTTTTGTAACATTAAAAATTCAAGACCTTTTCAAGTCCACTGGAGGTATATAAGCCTAGAAATTCAAGGACTTTCAGGCCTTGAAAAGGGGGTCGAAATTCCAAGGACCTTTCAGACCGTAGAACCCTGATATACACTCCCTCATCGTTATATATCAACATAACCCCTCATCATCATATTTACAACATTAGCAAAAATCCATACACATTTACATTATTATAATTAAACATCAAAAAATGGAAAGAGAGAAAAACTGGAAACAAGGATGACAGCACAACATTTCACTCACACTTACAATCTCTCTCGTGTCCCAGGTAGGCAAATGACAACCTAACTCCTAAACTCTAAAATTATGTCATCAAAGCAATCCCTTCCAAAAGTTAGCTACACTAGATCTCTACCCAGTGCATAAAGTGTTGATAATACCAAAATGGAAAGAAAACTGATGTGGTGTTGCTTGCTGTAAACTGACCTACAAGAAAAATGAAATTCCTTTTCAGTTTCATTTACTAATCAAACTTTTCATATCCCCAGACGTTAGGAATGCAGCTACCTTAATGTGGTGAACCACTGTGCACAGTGTAACAATGTCACCACAGGACAACCTGGAATACGAATCCAAGAATGACAAAACAGCAAAAACACAGAAACAAAAACACCCCTACATGTCAGTCATTTAGGGTACATCACAGTTTCCAAATGAAATATAAACGATTTATGTATTCAAAAATAAATTCCACCCTAAACCAAACTGTTCTGAAATAGACTACAGTGAAAAAGTTCCCCACAACAAATGTTTCCGTTGCCAACTGATGACTTTTTACTTGTACATGGACATAGCACATCTCTCCATGAAGGAGTCACAAGAGCACACTTCATAACTTTCTAAGCACCAAGCCATATTGGTTTTTCCAATCCACACATCAATTCATACTTTCTGTGCTCCATGCCATTTGCTTTTCAAAGCACACATCACTTTCATTATTTCTGTGCTCTATGCCATTTGCTTTTTTAATGCACACATCACTTCAGTGCCCAGTCTGATTTTGCAGACTGCAACAGAACAGCCAATAAGGAATGGGGGGGGGGGTGCATTATTACAGCATCAGCAACAACCGGGTTTCTTCCAGAAGGGTCTCGTGTAATTTGTTATCCACTTTAACATACTTTTTACATTAACTAACTTAACATTAACTAAGCAAGCTATGCAGGTTCACTAAGCTATGGCAGGTCCAACAAAACGACAGATAAGATCAACTCAGGCAAGACAGAAAAGATCTCTAAAACAAAGGAGAGCACAGACTGAAACTCAGGAACTGAGAAATCAAAAAGGGAAGGAGGAGAAAAGTCAGCAAGAAATAAAAGGTATGTCCATCAGAAAAAAATTACAAACAAAAAGTGAAGAAGAAAATATGAAGGAGAGAACAAAACAGACTGAAAATAAACAAATAAAAGAGAAGAAACCCAAAGAAACGAACTGAAAAAAGAACAGCAGCAAACCATGACCACCAGCCTGGCCCTCCACCACCTGCCTGTCCTGTCCCCATCTCATATCATCACCACAGCAGAGACACATCAATAGACCCAGCCCAGCAATAGACTCAGCCACAGCAATAGACTCAGCCACAGCAAGAGACTCAGCCACAGCAATAACTCAGCCACAGCAATAGATATCAGCCACAGCAAGCGACACCAGCACAGCAATAGACTCAGCCATAGATACAGCAATAGACTCAGCCACAGCAATAGACTCAGCCACAGCAAATAGAATCATCCCACAGCAATAGACTCAGCACAGCAATAGACTCAGCCACAGCAATAGACTCAGCAATAGACTCAGCCACAGCAATAGACTCAGCCACAGCAATAGACTCAGCCACAGCAACAGACTCAGCCACAGCAATAAATCGGCCACAGGCAATGGATTCAGCCACAGCAATAGATTATCACGGCCAATGGATTCAGCCACAGCAATAGATTCAGCCACAGCAATAGATTCAGCACATCATAAGATTCAGCCACAGCAATAGATTCAGCCACAGCAATAAATTCACCACAGCACAATTCAGCCACAGCAATAGACTCCCAGCCACAGCAATAGATTCAGACCACAGCAATAGATTCAGCCACAGCAAATATTCAGTCACAGCAATAGACTCAGCCACAGCCCAATGGGGAAACCTCAGCCCACAAAGCAATAGACTCAGCCACAGCAATAGACTCAGCCATAGATACAGCCATAGACCCCAGCCATAGACGCAGCCTTACCGGGCAAACGATGCCCCATCTGCCCTGATTAACGACAGGTATACTGTGCAACAATTTGCCAGGAGAAGAGGGCCAGTGGCTCCAGGACGGGCCAGCCAGAACTCGCCTTTGCTAGCCAAGCATGATGCCCCCCGCTTGCGAGAACCCACCTATGGCCCACCCACCTGACAACACCAGCCAAGACCCGCTATAGAACCCCACCAAGACCGCCGCCAAGAAGCTGCTATAGACCACCTCCACAGACATCGCCGATAGACACAGCCAAAGACACTCATAGACACTGACCGCCATAGACTCCGCCATAGATCATTGCCATAGACACCGCCATAGTACATAGCCAGAGACACCGCCAAAGACCCAGCCACAAGGACAGAATAGAGGTCGTCAGTCGTCAGTTAGCCATAGCCCCAAACCGAGGCAGTCCGGTCAAACCCGCTCCTCACTTCACCACCATCTTCTCCCCCTGTCAGGGCCCCTCTGTTCCCATCTCTAGCAGTGCACAGTGTCCGCAAGTTCTGACAGCCCCTGTGCTGATCCAGACTGCAGTCAGACACCTTTCAATAGGGCATGTGCTGTGTTTTTTTTGCTTCACTAAGTCAAACATCCTGGCACAAGGCAAGTCATGTCTCTGTTTCTTCAACACAAAAGTGGCGTCATCATCTGAATATCTCTGCCACTAAACTGGACCTGGTACAGAAATGGGAGAATGTGTAGATCATGGTTCATACAATCTTTGGGAAGAAAATTCAAGGACTTTTCAAGGACTTTCAAGACCTCACTCTCAATTATCAAGGACCACCATCCACAAATAGACTTGCATTTAACAATGACTTACACACATTTACAGAGCTGAAAAGAAAATATCTTAGTACAGCCATATAAAGTAGCCAATTTTCTATCATAACAAGAACAATGACACCACTCTCCATCACGCCAACCCAACTACAACAAACCCAACGCTCATCAACAAGTGATCACCCAACCGTTCATTCAAAAATTTCTTCTGCATACTGGGTTCACTAAAGTCTAAATATGTGCAAAGCTCCCTGATAGTCACTTTACCAGAGACTAATAGGTTTACAATAGTAAACAATCATTCTTACCATGGATAACAGGTTGGAAGGGAGGGGGGAGTCGGTCGAGTTGTACAGCAGGCATACACACTCTATGCCTGATGGACACTGAGTGGGCGAGGGGTAGATGAGCGCTCTGGAAGGGAGAGGCAGGGCGGAATCCACACACACACCCCAACGACACACCAACCCACCGCGAAAAACCTCCACCGAACA
Source organism: Stramonita haemastoma (assembly GCA_030674155.1). Classification (NCBI taxonomy): domain Eukaryota; kingdom Metazoa; phylum Mollusca; class Gastropoda; order Neogastropoda; family Muricidae; genus Stramonita; species Stramonita haemastoma. The sequence continues at coordinate 26,285 of JASPKP010000611.1, forward strand.
AACAGTATGAGACACCACTGATAAATATCTCAACCGACACACCCACACACTCACACAACATTTTTTGTCCAGTCTGGACCCTTCCAAATCCTGAAGAAATAACAACACAACCAATCTCTTCTCTATCTCTATCTAACACTCACACTTGAACACTCTCTCTGCGCGCGCCATAACATCTACGGACATCAATCTAAACCTCAACTGTAGGCACATCCACATCTGTTAGTAGTACTAGCTAGTCTGTATACTCTCTATCTCTCGATAATAATCGCTATATATCAGTAGTTCTTTATATTCCAACTGCATAACGTATGAAAGTAAGACAATTTGGTGTGGGTTTGGGGGGGGGGGGATGGGATGGACAAATGGTGGGGGTTGGGATGTGAAAATTGGGGGGGGATGTTAAGTTCACACACTAAAATGATTAAAAACGGATTTGTCATTAAACACAGCACCACTCACACATAGAATTATCTCACTCTTCAACTAAACCTATAAAGCTAAGTATTGAAATTCACACACTCTCTCAGGTGACCACAGCAGATTGTTGCGGGAGGAATGGGGGTAGGAATATAATTGTAATAATTTAAGGTAGTGATAATATAACACACTCTCTCAGAAGGTGATAAGATATAATTAGTTTGTAATTGTTATGGATTTGGAGTAAAGTCGCGAATCATTGATATGTATCTTTGATTTGGTGAGTTGTGGAATGAAATTTATATGGTGATAGTTGGATGTGATTAGTATGTTTGTTTTGTGTGTCTCTATTAAAAAAAAAAATTATATGTGTATTTTAAGGTGTATTTTTTGTGTTGTTTGGGGGGGGGGGGGGTGGTTTTGGTGGGGGGGGGTGAGTATGGGTTTTGTATGTTGGTGAGAGTTGGGGTGATATGTAGGAGGGATATGTAGTGATGAGTATCTATTTGTAAGTGTTTTGTAGAGAGGGGGGGGGGGGGGGAGGAGAGTGATGGAGGGGGGGGTGGGGGGTGGGGGATGGGAGGGGGGGAAGGGTTTTTTTTTTTTTTCCCCCCCTTTTTCAAAGGCCAATTTTTTCCCAAAGGGGCCCTTACTGTTCCCTACCCGAGGAAAAAGGGCCCGTACCCACAGAGAATGCAAACCCGAAAAACTTTCGCCAAAAAATGTTAAAACCCCCTTCCCCCCCCTTTCCCCGGGAAAAGGCCCCCGGGGATCGCAAAGGGCCCTTGGAGGAAAA
>JASPKP010000611.1:32500-40438 GCA_030674155.1 Stramonita haemastoma
GTGTGTGTGTCTGTGTGTGTCTGTGTGTGAGTGAGAGACAGACAGACAGACAGACACTAGAGAAACTGAGAGAGAGGTATGAGTGTGAGAGAGAGACAGAGACAGAGACACAGAGAGAGAAAGAGAAAGTGTGTGAGTGTCAGTGTGTGTGTGTGTGTGTGTGTGGTGTGTGTGTGTGTGTGTGTGTGTGTGTGTGTCAGAGCATAGAATTGGCAGAAAAAAGAGGAAAGTAAGCTGGGGTCCAGGGGGCACTTAGGCCCGGTGGGGTGCAGGGCAAAGCCCCACTGGGGGTTCCAGGGGGGCGCAGCCCCCCGGCCGAAATGATTTTTAGCATTTTAAAGGCAATTTGGAGGCCTCTCTAGGCACCATTTTGAGCAATGTGGAGGCATGTGTTTGTGTTTGTGTGTGTGTGTGTGTGTGTGTGTGTGTGTGTGTGAGAGAGAGAGAGAGAGAGAGAGAGAGAGAGAGAGAGAGAGAGAGAGAGAGAGAGAGAGAGAGAGAGAGAGAGAGAGAGAGAGAGAGAAGTGAGAGAGACACACACACAGACTCAGACCTTTAGACCTTCCATAAAAAACCCACCAGAGTATGATTGTCAAACTTGTTTTAAAAAGATCTATTCTGGGTAGCTGTAACGTAAGTGTGTGTGTATGACTATGATGGTTAATGGAAAACATGGAGAGAGAGAGAGAGAGAGAGAGAGAGGAGAGAGAGAGAGAGAGAGAGAGAGAGAGAGAGAGAGAGAGAGAGTGAGTGAGAGACAGACAGACAGACAGACAGACAGACAGACAAAAATAGTGGGTGAGAGAAATGAGGACATAAACATCCAGCAACTAATTGCAGAATTAAAAAAAGGGGATGTGTGTATGTAGTGATGCCTATGTCTGCCTGTTTATGTACACTTGTTCTGCCTCTCATTTTCTGAAGAAGCTGGATAATGTTTTCTTCCCTGCTTGGATGTCCACAGAGAGAGAGAGAGAGAGAGAGAGAGAGAGAGAGAGAGAGAGAGAGAGAGAGAGAGAGAGAGAGAGAGAGAGAGAGAGTGAGAGACAGACAGACAGACAGACAGACAGACAAAAATAGTGGGTGAGAGAAATGAGGACATAAACATCCAGCAACTAATTGCAGAATTAAAAAAGGGGATATGTGTATGTAGTGATGCCTATGTCTGCCTGTTTATGTACACTTGTTCTGCCTCTCATTTTCTGAAGAAGCTGGATAATGTTTTCTTCCCTGCTTGTATGTCCAAGAGAGAGAGAGAGAGAGGGGGAGAGAGAGAGAGAGAGAGAGAGGAGAGAGAGAGAGAGATAGAGAAGAGAGAGGAGAGAGAGAGAGATAAGAGAGAGAGAGGGAAGAGAGAGAGAGGAGAGAGAGAGAGAGAGAGAGAGAGAGAGAGAAGAGGGGGGAGACTCTCATGAAAAAGGGGAGGCTGGTGGCTGTGTGGGTGTATTTAATTAGCATTGCTCTGCTGACCCATGTAGGAACATACCAGTTGACAAAACAGCCATGAAAGCCCCCCCCCCCCCCCCCCCCCCCCCTACCTTTCTGCCTTATATTAGAGCTGCTAGTTCATCCCTATCATGAAACTTGACACCCATTGTTGGTAAACATGGTCTTTCAACAGAAAAAGTTCTCTTGTTAGGTCTACCTAGGCTTGGATTGCCTTGTGACATAAAACAGAGAAGGGAAGTAATTACTAACCGGAATGGAAGAGTTAATTCCCTTGACATCCTTTCCTAGGTTTCTTTTTTCTCCTATTTTTTCTTCTTCTCTTTTTTTACTTTTATAAAATTTCCACAAATTTCTAGTGAGTACCATACCTGATCTTACCATGCCAATCTCTCTCTCTTTCTCCTTATCCTTCTTAGTCTATGGTTAAAGTAAAATTCAAGTACTTTTCAAGCACCTGATTTTCAAGGACTTTCAAGGCCTTGCAAAGGGAGGTCCCTAACTCAATGGCTATCAAGAATTTCCAAAATCCCTACGGACCCTGTCCTGGCTTCCTTCCGACTTCTCTGTGTCCTAGTCCAGTCCTTTCTTTCCTTACCCCCAAGTGACAAGACTCAGCCCTGGCTTCTGGTGTGGAGATGTGTGCAGAGAAGATTGTGCCAATCTCTAGTCTTCCTTGTGCCAAAGCCTAGTCTGCCTTGTGGCTATCTCTAGTCTTCCTTGTGCCAAAGCCTAGTCAGCCTTGTGCCCATCTCTAGGCTGCCCTGCCTTGTGGCACCCCCTAGGCAGCCAGGCGCTCCTGTGTCGTGCCCTCTTCCCTCTCTGCCCTCTCTGCCGGTTTAAGGCAGCGAAGTAGCCCGGCGTACGGAAGTCGATGGACTGATAGCGCCCTCTTCCCTCTCTGCCGGTTTAAGGCAGCGAAGTAGCCCGGCGTACGGAAGTCGATGGACTGATAGCGCCCTCTTCCCTCTCTGCCGGTTTAAGGCAGCGAAGTAGCCCGGCGTACGGAAGTCGATGGACTGATAGCGAAGTAGCCCGACCTACGAAGTCGATGGACTGATAGCTTTAAGGCAGCGAAGTAGCCTAGCCCAGCGTAGGGAAGTACTGTAAGCGAAATTCCATAGCACAGCAGGCAGGCTGGCTCAGGCATTAATGCGACAAAAGTTTTCATAAAATCTAAAGTTGCGTTTCTATGTGAATAAGTGCCCCGAGTTGCTCGATATACATGGATTACTCTTTGAAAGAATGGTGCTGTAAAACGATCTGTAAGTAGTAATTGTAACAGCTTGAAGTTCCTCATTTGTGTTACTCAGTGTTCCTTGTCTTTGTCTGCTTCATGTGTAGAGCATCTCTGTTAGTGTGTGTTGTGTTAGCAGTGTAAGAGTGTGTGCGTGCGTGTGTGTGCGTGCGTATGTGTGCGTGCGTATGTGTGCGTGTGCATGCGTGCATGCATGCGTGCGTGCATACCACGTTCAGTGTAAGAGTGGTTTAGGGATTTTTTATGATTGTCTTCCATCCTCTGGTCACTTTTCTATTCATATAGATCTAGTGAAGAACAAATTAACAAACAAACAAAACGAAAGAAAGAAAAGAAAGAAAAAACAGCTTAGGAAAAGCACATTGTGTCTAAAATTTAATTTCAATGACAGCATTCATTCTCTCTCTCTCTCTCTCTCTGGTGTGTGTGTGTGTGCACGCGCGTGCGAGCGTGTGTGTGTATGTGTGTGTGCGCTCGCGTGTGCACACACCTACCTTAATGTAAAATGTCGGGCGTGCTTTTTGGCTTTATGGAATAATTACTGCCTTAAATCTTTGTGTTGAAAAATAATGTTAGTTATATCTTTAAAAGAGAAGTACATAAAGAGATTTGTACTTTGTGCACTGACCATCAGTATCATAACAGCAACAAAATAATTAGAAGTCATAGACCTCTAGACCTACACATAGGCTATTTTGTGGACCGCCACATATGGTAGACATCTGTGTTATATCACATCTCCCGGAAATCTGGCCGTTCCACAGGGGGGGGGGGGGGGGGGGGGGGGGGGGGCTGGCTACATGCCTTTAGGCGTGTTAGTCTGGTAGGCTACTGAGTAAGGAGCTACTTAACCTCGGTACAAAAATAGCGCTATTTGACTGAGACTAAGAGATACTTTTAGCTATTCTCGCATTGCAAATGTGCAATGTGGCTTTTGACTCTGGCAATGGGGGATGAGAGGAGCTGAGAAGTGATGCTGGTTTGTTAAGTTTTTCGGCCTCTGCCTTCTTTTCTCTCCCACTGCCGAACTAAAAGTGTTAGAATGAGTTGGTGTGAGCGAAGTAGCCCGGCGTACGGAAGTCGATGGACTGATAGCTTTAAGGCAGCGAAGTAGCCCGGCGTACGGAAGTCGATGGACTGATAGCTTTAAGGCAGCGAAGTAGCCCGGCGTACGGAAGTCGATGGACTGATAGCTTTAAGGCAGCGAAGTAGCCCGGCGTACGGAAGTCGATGGACTGATAGCTTTAAGGCAGCGAAGTAGCCTGGCATACGGAAGTCGATGGACTGATAGCTTTAAGGCAGCGAAGTAGCCCGGCGTATGGAAGTCGATGGACTGATAGCAGTCAGGCTGTCATCTGGCTCTCCCTGACTGGTTGGTTCTGGGGCTGCAGCTGCCGGGGGTGGTGGCACAGGAACAGGGGCAGGGAGGGGGGGAGGGAGGGAGGGGGGCTGGGGGTAGGAGTGGAAGTGGAGCTGGCACTGACATCTCCTCTTCCTGTCAACATCCAAGTCAACGGTAAGCGTCATCATCCCAAGCAAGGCAATCCCACAATACAATACAACACAACACTGACAGTCAAACACAACAGGAAAGACCATGGATTAGCACACACATGAATAAATTGTTGACTCCATTTTTGTTGGAACACTTGGAAACAGTTTCAACATCATATCTTCATAGACGCGTGTGCATTTTTAATAGATCAAAACACACACATGTGCTTGTATGTACTCCACACACACATATGTGTATGTGCACACATGCACACCCAACAGCCTGAAGTCGGCTGGTGGCCCCACGGCGGCCTAATATTGATGGACTCCTTGTGTACTGCCAACCCCGTGGATGAGAGACAACGAATCTGGGTATGGCTGTGGCAGGGAGATTGAAATGAGCAGCATGGGAACAGCAGTACGGGAACGTCACAGAAGACGAGGCAGCAAAAAAAAAAAAAAAATCTTGTGCAGATGTTAAAACTTGTTCTATTTTTTTGAAGACTATGGCAATGTGTGCCAGTAAAAACAGGTGACTGAATTCACACAAATGCTGACACATGGGGACTGGATATAAAAAAAGTAATCAAGTGCTTATTTCATTCTCCTCAAAAGAAAAAAACACACACACACACTCAGTATTAACATCAGTGCCGACTCCAATCTCCCTCAAAGTCCTTCAGATGAGACTATAAACCAAGACCCCATGTGTGAACCCACACAGAACATCTTGCACACACGTTAAATCCTGTTCCGCTTTTCGTAAGAGTAGGCCACCATTTGCCAGTGGGAACAGATGACAATATTTACAAAACTGCATACACACGGGGACTGGATGTAAAAAAGCACAAGAGTGCTTATCCCACTGTCCTTGATACAAAAGAATAAAATAAACACAAACTCACTGTGGCAGAACTTGCAGAAGGAGCGGGGTCCACAGCAGACCCACTGGTCCCTGGCCTGGGAGCCCTCTCCTCCTCTTCCTGTCAACAGCCAAGTCCAAGGTAGCGTCATCATCCCATGCACAGCCATCACACAACACCATACAACACAACACAACAATGACAAACACTACAGGAAATACCATGGGCTAGCACACACATGAGTAAACCGTTCATTCTACTATGTTGGAACACTTGGAAACAGTTTCAATATCATATCAATATAAACGCAAGTGTGCATACACACACCACACACACACACACACCGTGTACACGCAGACATGCATACACACACACACACATCAGTTACCACAAGTGCTAACTGCACTCCCCCCAAAAGTCCTTCAGGCGAGACTATAAACCAAGACCTCATGAGTGCACAAACGCAGAACATCTTACGCACACGTTAAAACCCATTCCGTTTTGGAAAGACTAGGCTATTGTGTGCCAATAGGAACAGATGACAAAATATACGAAACTGTATACACATGGGGACTGGATGTAAAAAAGGCACACAAGTGCTTTATTCCAGTATCCTTGACATAATAATTAACTAGATAAAAAAAACAACAACACAGACACACAGACACTTACCGAAAGAGGTGGAGGAGCACGCACTGCTGACAAGCTGGGTAGTGAAACCTCAGACACCTCTTCCTCCTGCACACAGTCACAGTCATCATCATAGCACACCTGCCTGCCTACCCCAGCACAGGAAAAACAGTATTTGGACAGGACACAAAAGTACTGAGATGGAAATTCCATTTCAATTTGTATTAGAGAGAGAGAGAGAGAGAGAGACAGTGAGAGAGAGAGAGAGACAGTGAGAGAGAGAGACAGTGAGAGAGAGAGAGAGAGCAGGGGGGGAATCAAATAAAATCATTTTTTATTCCGAAAAGAATAGATAAACAATCATCCAGTGCCTTCCCTTATCACGGACAACCTAAGAGATTTTTCATTTAAAATAAAATGAAAAAATAGCTGAAAACTACAACAGCAACAACAATAATAAACCAGCTAATGAAAACGACACAGCAAGATCACAAAAGTATCAACAACAAAATAAAAAACAAACAAAAAAAACCCACTCTCTCTCTCTCTCTCTCTCTCTCTCTCTCTCTCTCTCTACACACACACACACACACACACACACACACACACACACACACACACACACACACACACACACACAAAAAAAAAACAGATTGAAAATTGAACAATTCTATGAAAAGTTATTTCAAGCTGAAATGATAGACTGTAGGAAAGGACAAATACAGAAATTTGCAAATTTAGCATCATAAAAGGTAGTCAGAATGAAGGCATTTCAAAAACATCTTTAAAAGAGAAAGGCAACAAAATTATTGCTTGCTATTTTATTACAAGGTAGAACAATGACTATAGTTTTACAATCAATCAAAACCTCAAAATCAATAACTTGACCCCACCTTCCTAAAATGGCTCTTAGTGGAAAAGTGGGTTAGGTGCTAAGCGACTCATTTTGTAATGGAGTGTCACATTTCAATATCAAGGTTGTTGCTTTTTTTCTACCCCACCCTGCTTCAAAAGCCGCCGCAGTAGTCTAGTGGTTAGGGTGTTGGACTTGTAATCTAAAGGTTGCGGGTTCGATCCCAGCTTTCGGCTATGGCGTTGTGCCTTGGAAAAGGCACTTTACGGCTATTTTCCCACACCCCACCCAGGTGTAAAAGGGGTACCAACCTTGTGTTGGGGGTTAACCCTGCGATAGACTGGTGTCCTATCCAGGGGGGAGTCTATGACTCTCAGTCGCTTAACGCCACAGAAACCGGGATAAGCACCGGCCTGATGAGCCTTAGGCTTGGGACAGACTTTAACTTTAACTTTTAACACCCTGCTTCAAAACAACACTGGCCAATGTTAATTCAGCCAGCAGCACTGAGTCCACTGCTGTAAATTCAGCACTACCAGAGTTAAAAGTAACAGATTTAAGATTAACCAAAAAAAACATACACACACAGACAGCGCTACCAGAGTTAAAAGTAACAGATTTAAGATTAACCAAAAAAAAAAAAACAGACACAGACACAGACAGCACTACCAGAGTTAAAAGTAACAGATTTAAGATTAACCAAAAAAAAACATACACACACAGACAGTGCTACCGGAGTTAAAAGTAACAGATTTAAGAATAACAAAAAAAAACATACACACACAGACAGCGCTACCAGAGTTAAAAGTAACAGATTTTAGATTAACTACAAAAAAACCACACAGACACAGACACAGACAGACACTTGGCCTGTTGACTGACCTGCAACTGCCCCATGAAGGACGGCACATCCTCAGCAGCAACAGACACACGCGGCCTTGCTGAGGTGGTGGCCGTAGCGGTGGCAGTGACAGCAGTCACAGTGGCAGAAGCAGAGGTGGTGGCAGTGGCAGCAGCAGTGGCAGCAGTCACAGTGGCAGTGGTGGTGGCAGTGTCAGTGAAATGGTCTTCCTTTTCCTCTTGCGGGGAGCAGAGGGAGAGGTGGGGGCATTTTGAGTCTGCAGCGTCCCAGCCCTGGTGCCAGGCTGGGCCGGACGTAGAATTCCCAGACGGAGGGAAGCGTGGGAAGCGTGGAGGGCCAAGGCTCTGTCTGTCATCAGGCCATGACACTGTACACCACTGACACTGTACACCACTGTACACCACTGACCACTGTACACCACTGACACTGTACACCACTGACACTGTGCAACCACTGACACTGTACAACATGACACGACAACACGGACCTGTGCAACACTGAAAAAGTACAAAACCCGACACGTACAACACTG
>JASPKP010006114.1:0-14776 GCA_030674155.1 Stramonita haemastoma
AATTTTAAAAAAAAAAAAAAAAAAAAAAATTTTAATAACAAAAAAAAAAAAAAAAAATAAAAAAAAAATGGATGTCAGAGGGTCTAAAAACTTTTCCCCAGAAAACTTTTAAAACCCTGCACCCAGAAATGTTAAAAATTTTTTCTTCCTCCCCGTAGAGATGTGCCCCTTGCCCCTAAACCCGTACTTCAAGGAGTGTGAATTTTTGCTAAGTAAACAAAATTCTTTGTTTTTTCCCCAGTGTCGGAATGAAGGGGAAAATTTTGTTGGCATGGAAGAGTTTTTTTGGGGTTTTGGGGAAAAGTTAGAAGTTGTGTTTTTTTGCATTTTCAGTTGCTGAAAAATTTTAAAAGGGTAAGAACTGTTTTAAAAAAATTTATTGCTTTCTCTGATTCTTTCAATTTCTTTTTTCCCATTTTCTTTCCCATTCTCTGTATCTTTCAAGAGGTTTTTTTCCTCGGGGATTTTTAAGATCATGCCGACTCCACCCCCAATAAAAAAGTTTTCGGAAAGAGCCCACATACTGGGTACCATGTGCAAACAAACCATAAAATCTGTTTTATTTTTTGAAAGAGCGGCCCTTGGGGTATCGAGGGGAAGAGAGGGAAAAATTTTTACAAAAAATATATACACAAGGGGGACGGGAGGGAAAAAAAAACCTATGAGGGGAATAAAAAAAAAAAACCCATTAAAAATTGCATTTGACTCCCGATGAAAAACAAAACGTGCTAAAATGAGAAAATGAAACATTTTTACCAGGGAAAAGCTCTAGTTTGCTAATCACATACCAGCCAAAAAACGATGTCAAAGAGGTTGCAAACTTTTGCCCTGAAAGCACCCCAAAAACCTGCAGCAGCACTTTTAAAATTTTCATTTTTCCCTCTTCCTTTGTGATGTAAACATTTTGCCCCTCACCTTACTTAAAGGGAGTGGGGAAGTTTGCGGGGTGACAAAACTAAATTTCCCTTTTTTCCCCAGTGTCGGGAAATTAAAGTGACGTGATGACAGGGCCCAAAAGCAAGGGTTTTAAAGGGCCTTGGGAAAAGTTGATTGTGTTTCCCAAATTGCATTTGAAGTTTGCTGAAAAATTTGAAAAAGGAGAGGGTTTTTTTTAACAATGATGTCTTTCTGTCTTCTTGCATGTCTCCCCCATCTTTTTCTGTCTCTGTTTTTTAAATTACTCTGTCTGCCCTTTCTGTTGGGGTTGGCGCGCGGGCGTGTGTGTGTGTGTGTGTGTGAAAGTGTGTGTATGTGTTTTGTTTCTTATTTTTTATTTAGAAATTTTGTTATGTTTTTTACAATGAGTTTTTAAGTGGTTGCTCCCAGAATTTTTTACAGGGAAAAAGTCTCAAAACTAATCTTTTTGGGCCCTTTTTTCAGACCAATTGGTAAACTTTGGCCCCGTGCTGGGGGGGGCTTTTTTCCCTTGCATTTAATGTTTCCTGAAAAAAGTGAAGACGGGAAAGGAAATTAACTTTCTCAAAAACACCAAACAAGCCTTGTTCATACCTAGGGTTTCCCCACAGTGTATTTGTTTTTCAAAACGGTTTATTCTTGTTTGGGCGTTTTGGGAAACACCATAAAAAATTTTTATTTCAAAAAATTATTTTAATCAACTTTCCTCATTTTCCCAGACTTAGCTCTCTGCCCTTTTATTTTCTTTATCTGTCTGTCTGTCTGTTGTCGGGTCTGTCTGTTTGTCTGTCTGTCTTTTCGTCTTTTCTGTCTGTCTGTTGTCTTTTCTGTCGTCTGTCTGTTTTTCTGTCTGTCTTCTCTCTCTCCTCTCTCTCTCTCTCTCTCTCTCTCTCTCCATAAAAATTGCCTTATATTTTAAAAAAAACCCCCCCCAAAATACCCAAAACTGTTTTTCCCCTTTCTTTTGTTTTTGCAAAAAAAAATTAAGCCTTTTAAAATTTACGTTGAGTTGGCCCTTGTTGGTTTCCAGTAAAGAAAATGTTCGGGCTTGGGGTTTAAAAAAGAAGATGATTATTTTTACAGATGGGTGTTTTACCTCGGGAAATAGAGGGATGTTCAGGACCCCCAAAAGCCCCCACTTTGTGTCCCCTGATGGGGTTTTCGAAGTTCAGAAACTTTAGTTTAAAAAACCACTGGATTAAATTGCAAAATTTTCTTTATAAAGAACCCAAGTTTTCAATCACCCCTTAAAACACAGACACACACGGGAAAAACCCCACAGACGCACACAGACCAAACAACAAAATCATACACACTTCACACAAAAGACAGCGGGACAGACAGGCAGAAAAAACAGACAGACAGCGGGACAGACAAAACACAAACACACCACACACACACACCACACCCACACACACACACACCCCACACACAAAACACTCAAACACCACAAAAAACACACAAAAAAAAACACACACACACACACCACACACACAAAACACACACACACACACACAAACACACACCACTCCACACACACACACACGAAACCCACACACCACACACACACACACAAAAACACACACACTGTTTTGGGGAAGCTTTTTGGGCACAGAAGAGGGTTGATAACTTCAATATTTCGGGAAATAGGAAATGACTTTTTTCCCAAAAGGGACAGGGCAAACTTTTTTTTTTAAAAAAAGGAAAAGTCTGACCTAAAGGCAATGTTTATTAAAATTAACTGTTTTAAAAATACCCCTGATCCTCACGTTTTTTATGCAGGGGGAAAGGGAGGAGGGGGGGGGAGGGGGTTATTCCCATGTTCATTTTCCAAATGTGCACGCTTTTAAAAGTGTGGGGTTGTGGGGGGGAGGGGGGGGGGGGGCGTTAGGTATGTATGCTTTTATGTACGTGGGGTATGTAAGTGACCGTCTTTTAACCCTCCTGGGCCCTTTCCTTCTTATCACTGATTTGAAAAGGTAAAGTGCTGCAATCCCAACAAAGGTGAATATTTAAAGAAAAAATTTAAGAAAAAGTATTGCTTTATAAAAATTTTTGGAAAATTTTTTGTCTTGGGTGCAAACCCCCCCCCAACCCAAAAAAAGGTATGTCAGTGCCTTTTTTTTAAAATCCTAAAAAAAGATCGTTTAGGAAAGAGTAAAAAAAAGGGAAAGGGGTCCCTAAAACCTTTGGCGGTCGTAGGGGGCGGGGGTGTCAGGGGGACCCAAGCCCTTTTCTAGGGGGGCAGCATATTGAGGGGGCGGGCCCCTCTCCTCTCCCTCGCGCTTTACCTCCCCCGGGCCCCAAAAAAGGGCAGGTGCCTTTTTCAGCTGGGGGAACTGGGAGAATGTACTGAAACCAAGGCGCGCAAAATGTTTACCCATCCAACTGGTAACCACACTCCCAAAAAGCGGAAAAACGAAAGCTCTGACCCTTAGCCCATTTCCCCCCCCTATTTTTTTTTTGTAATATTTTTCAAAAAAAAGAAAATCATTGATTGTTTAATTTTAAAATTACAAAAACAGAAAAAAAATTTAGTGTCAAAAAAAAGAAAAAAGCCAAAAAAATAACACACCCCCTCCCAAAAAATTTCAAAGTAAACCCGATTTGCAAAAAGTTTCAGTCCCAATGGGATTGACATCCCGAAAGTCGTTCAGAAAAAAACTCGTTTATTCCACATAAAATAACGTCTGCCCCCTAGGGGGTTTCTACTGTCGTCTGCAGGTTCACAGACATTAATGTGAAATGTCAGTATGAATTTAGAGAGAGAGAGAGAGAGAGGAGAGAGAGGGGAGGGGAGGGGTTAATAGTGGGAGAAAAGAGAGGAGAGAGAGGGGGAGAGGAGAGGAGAGAGAGAGGGAGAGAGGGGGGGGAGAGAGAGAGAGAGAGAGTGAGAGGGGCCCAGAGACGGGAGACAGGGGCCAGGAAAGACAGAAAGACGGGACAGCAGAAAAAACAGTTACACAGACAAAAAAGCAAAAACCCTTTTTACATTTTTTCTTTTTTTTTTAACAAAAAGGAGAAAAAAAACAAGAAGCCTTTAAAAAAAGATTCAAAAAGGGTTCACGCTGCTAACTCCCTACCCTTGTTGCTTCTATTAAATTTGGGAAACCCGGGTTTTGGGAATGTCACCACCCTTCCTCTCCTTCTGTCCTTTTGATTCCTTGCCTTTTCTCCCTTCTTTAGGCCCGTTTTTCTTCTTTTCTTTCTTTCTTCCTTTTCTTCCCGTCAAAATGGTGGCATTTATTGAAAAAGAAGAAAAGGGCTCCCGGGGATTCCTTTGGGAAAGTGAAGGTTTTAAAAACTGAAAGGAAAGGTTTTAGGTCATGATGTTTGCTTGCTTTCGTGGCTTTTTTCAATCTGTTCCACAAGTTGTATTTAATGCCCCGCTCAGAGATTAAAAAAGAATTTATGTGTTAGAAAGATTGTTTCAAATATTTGGAGATCTATTTTTTCCTCTGCCTGTGTGCATGTGTGTCCCCTCTTTTGTCTGTTTCTTTTTCTCTCTCTTTTCTCTTCTCTTATTTGATCTTGTTTCTGTTTTGTTGGGCCTTCTTAGGGAAAGTTTTTTTGTTTGTAAAAAAAAGAAACCCTCGGTTTTTTTTGGCGAGCAAACGTATTTTTCTAGAACAAAACCCCACCACTCCAACACACAATTACACACACACACCCCACCACTCACCACAAAAAACAAAACCAAAACACCACACCACAACGCCCCCCCCCCCCGTTGTTCATATTTGTGGAAAAGGGCGTTAAATGAGAAAATACTACTTCTAATTCACGCCCCAAAAACACACACACACACACACACACCACACACCACAACACACACACACACCACACACACACACAAACACCCCAACAAAACCCACACCACCACACGTGCAACACTCCACCCCCCCTCCCCCAAAACCCTTCCCCCCCTTACGAAAACACTTCTTCACCCTACCCGGGTCTTTGCACAATGACAGCGTTAATAATAGGAGAGTCAGATGTTTTGTACACATTATCCTTCCCCCTTCCACAGTGTCCCTTCCCCCTAAATGGGCCACCGGGGGAAAAGCTGAGGGCGTTGGCTGGAAAACGGTTAAAACACCTTGTCAGGATAATCCAAACCCCCTCCTCAGGGAATGGTGCCGTGGTTTGGGCAAAGGAAGGGGGAAATTTAAAGCTCGGTCCCTGGGGAGTTGTATTTTGTAGTTTCCACTCCCCCAAAAAGTTTATTTCCAAAAAACTCACACGCTTCTGGTTTTTTTGGGGGGAAAAAAAGGGAGAAAATTGTTTCATAAAAAATTTTAGGAAAATAAATTTTCCATTCGTTTTTAGTGGAAAACAGGGTTTAAAAAAACGTGGTTTAAAACGGGTTTTTAGTGGTTTTTTTTTTTCCTATAATTTTACCCTAAAAGGATGGCATGTCTGGGTTTTTAAGGAAAAATAGTTTTCCCGAGTTTTTTTTTATTTGGTGGGAAAATAATGTTTTGGGCAAAGTTTAACATGGGAAAAGAAAAAAAGTGTGCTAGTCTAGCCTTAGAAAAAGATTGCAAATTTTGGGGAAAATTTCAATCTTTTTCTTTTCTGTTGAAAAAAATTCAAAAATGTTTTGGTAGGTCGCAGTTTTGGGTTTTAGATTAAAAAAAATTAAAAAAAAGGGAAAATTTTTTGACTTAATCTTTTTCAAAGTTTCAAAAGAGTTTTTTTTTTGTTTTGGATGCAGAGCTGTTGTTTTTAATTTTTTTAATAAAAAGGGAAATGGCTCCCCGTCAAAAAAAAGGGATAAAAAGTGGGTTTCCCGCCAAACTAAGTTAAAGTAAATTGATTCCTTGGGCCCAAAAATCTTCCCCCCCAAAATTTTTTTTCTGTCGTCCCTTACAACGGAAAAAAACAATGGGATGGAAAAGGGGTCCTGAAAAGGGGCCTATACAAAAAAAAACCCTTTGTTTACTGCATACAATCCCAAAACGTTGATTTCTGCAAATCTTGTCCCCTTGATTTAAGGGGGGGAGTGAAAGGGGAATAAAATGAAGATTTTTTGGTTTGAAGAAAAGGTTTAAAACTTCGGGGGTTTCCCTTTTAGGAGATGTATGAAAATTTAAGGGAAATTGTTTTTTGTAAAGAATTATAAAGGGGGTTTATTGCAATTTCCCTTTTCACTTTGAAAAATACAGGGGAAAATTTATGTTTTAATAGGTAAAGAGGGCAGGAAATTTAAATTTTACCAGAATGGGGTGCCCTCGGGTAAAATGAGACCCAAATTCAGCCTTCTAAAAGGGGCACTGTTACTTATCCCCCAAAAGAAAAATTTTACGTTCACATCCCGGCACCGGGTTTTTTTCTTGCCCAGAATTTTTCCGAGGAAAATCAACAGGGAAAAAGGAACCCGTGGCTGAAAGGGACATTGATCCCCACTCTGCCAAAAATTTTCCCGTTAAACTGTTGGTTCAGGAGTGTGGCGCTGGGTTATTTAAAAACCAAAAAGGGGTGGGGCAGAGTCTTCAGCACTGGGGCATGAAATGGGAAAAAGGGCTTCCCCTACAAAACCCAAAAGGGTGGGAAAAGGGCAAACCTTCGCCACGAGTTGAGTTTAGAGGGCCCGGGTTTTCATAATGGGGTGGTTTGGATCGGTGGTCTACTAAGGGAACGCGCCTGCCTAGAAAGTGAAAGGTCCGGGTCGGCTTTTGCGTTGGGTTTGAAACCCCTTTGGGGGCCCCAAACACACAAAAACCACACACAACACACACACACACACACACACCCACACCCCACTCACACACACACACACACACACACACACGCGCGCGCGCGCGCGCCCGGGGCGCCGCGCGCGCACACAACACAAAATGTGTCATAGACATAAGCTTTATGTGAAATTTCCATAGTCCTACCTTAAATTTCCCCACATTTGACAATGTCATGTATTCAGCCTGCCTGGGTATTCGCTTAGTGCTCACAGTGTTCTTCCTTTTCCGGAGAGGGAAAAAATTCTAAGGAGGTTTAAATTTAGAGAAGGCTAACGGCCCGTAGAAAAATTGGGCCCCCGGCCCAAAAATTTAAATGCCCCAGTGAGAAAGTGAGTGTGTTGGGCCGTGTAATTTGGGGTGGTGGGTTTTCCAGGGCAAGTGTTTTTGCAAAAAAATGAAGCTCCCCTGGTTAAAAAACCCGGCCGTCCCGGAAAATGTGTTTTACCCCACTGTGTTTAAAGGGGGAAGGTTTAAAACCTTTAAATTTTTGCATTTTGACAATTTAATGGGATTCCAAAGGGTTTTTAAAAAATACGAAAAAAACGCTGAGATCATTCCCCCCCCTAAAAAAAACCAAAAGGGATGTTTTTTCACTAAAACCAGGGCAACTTTTTTCTAATTAAATTTCGTTTAAAATCTTTTAAAAGTATGAAATGATAGGGGAGAGGTTTTTTTTTTTAATTTTAAAATTATTTTTTTATTAATATATATTATATATATTTTATTTATCAAATCTCCCCCATCTTTCATTTCTGTTGAAGATTTAAACGCATTATTAGAAAAAAAAATTTCCCATGGGTCTGGGGTGAAAAATTTAAAATTTCCCTTTTTGGTGTGTTTAGGGGGGGGGGAATGATCCCCAGCGTCTTTTCGTATTTCTTGAAATCTGGAATTCCTGTTCATTGTCAAAATGCATCATTTTATGTTTACTTTCCTCTTTACACAGTGGGTAATATAAACACGAGTTCCGGACGGTCTGGTTTTTAACCTTTGGAGCTTCATATTTTGCTGATACACGTTTGCTCTGGAGACTCCACTCAGCCCCATTTCACTTGCCCAAACTCACTCAATGTCTCACTGGGGCGAGTAAATTGCGGCCGGGCGGTGACCATTTTCTCAGGCCGATTAGCCTTCTTCCCCAATAACTCTCCTGAGATTTTTCCTCTCGCGGGGATAGGTAGAACACTGTAGAGCTGCTACAGCGATAACATGGCAGGCTAATATCAGTGACAATTGTCAGTGTGGGAATTTTCACAAGTGTAGGTACGTATGGAAATGCACTATATGCTGATGTCTATGGCACATATGTGGGTGTGTGCGCGCTGCGCGCGCGCGCGCGCGCGCGCGCGGTGGTGTGTGTGTGTGTGTGTGTGTGGTGTGTGTGTGTGTGGGTGTAATGGTGTGTGTGTGTTGTGTGTGTGTGTGTGTGTGTGTGTTGGGCCCAAACGGGATTTCGAACCATCGAACATGCCCGACCCGGACACTTTCACTTTCTAGCTGGCGCGTTACCTAGTAGCACGATCCATACCGATCCATTATTGTAAACCCTGACCTCATAAACTAACTCGTGCGAAGGTTGAAACCCCCTTTTTTTTTCAGCAATGTGGTTGTGTATCATATGGGGGATGTCTATTCGTGTCATGGCGCAAGTGCTGAAGGGACTATGCTCCATCTCTTGTGGCGTGGCCATTACCCTGCGCCACACTCCTGAGACCACAGCTAGCTGGAAATGTTGGCAGAAGTGGTGATCAATGTCACTGTTCAGCCACTGTGTCTTTTTCTCTGTTGAGTTTCCTCGGATTATTGATGCGGCAGAATGAATACCGGTGCCAGTATGTGAAACGTATAATTTTTTTCTCGTGGCGGGATAAGTATCTCAGTGTCATTTTTAGAAGGCTGAAAGTTGGTTCTATTTCTTCCGAGTGGCAGTCATTTGGTGAATTTATTTCTGTCTCGTTACCTATTAATACATAACTTCCCTGTATGTTTCAAAGTGGATTAGCGGTATTGCAAGACCAGGCTTTATAATTCGTACTAAAGCAAACAAGTTCTTATTTTTCATAGCATCTCCTGAAAGGAACCGAAGCTTTACGTTCAATTCCCGATCAAAGAAATCTTCATTTTTTAGTTATCTCTCACTCCTCCTTACAATCAATGGGACATAGATTTGCAGCATTCAACGTTTGGGTTTTCTCGGATGTGTATGCAGTAAACAAATGGGTTTTTTGTATATGGCGGCCTTTCAGGACTCTCTTCCATCCCTAGGGTATTGTCCCGTTGGTAAGGGATACGAACAGACAAGAATGTTGGGGCGGTTGTGGTTTCGCAAGGAATCGCAATTTACTTTAGATACTTAGTTTGTCAGGGAATCACTCTTTGTATATCTATATTTTGAAGGGGTCCTACATTCACTTTATTTTTCTCTAATTCAAGACAACAAGACTCTGCAGTCATTACTTAATTAAATCTCTCTTGAAACTTTTGTATAAGATTATGTCAAAAAATGTGCTTTTGTTTTTTTTTTATCTGAAAACCAAACGCGACCACCAAACACTTTTGTTTGGTATCAACAGATAATAAAATTGAAATTTTACCCAATTTTCTATCTTTTTTTTAGGCTAGGGCCCACTGGGTTTTCATTTCCATGTTTTCATTGACCAAACATTATTTTCCCACCTTAAAAAAAAAAAAATCAGAATTCTATGTTTCCTATAAACCCAAAATTCCATCCTTTTTGGTATTTAACAAAAAAAAACCACTAATATCCGTCTAAACCACGTTTTTAACCCTTTCACTAAAAAATAGGAAAATTTTTTCTTCCTATCATTTTTTTAAACAATTTTTCCCTATTTTCCCCCAAACCATCCTAAGCGTGTGGTTATGGTAGAGCGTTTGGGGGGTTACATACTAAAACCACTAATCCAGGACCGAGCTTCATTTCCCTTTCCCTTTTGTCCATCACTGCCCCAGTCTCGAAGGGGGAGGGGTTTATCCGAAAAAGGTATAAAAAATTTTTTAAAGCTAACGCCCCTCCTCTCCCCGGTCCTTTTTGGTGGGGGGGGAGCCTGTGGGGGGGGGAAGGATAGTAGTTACTAATCATCTGAGCTCTCTCTATTATAACGCTGTATTTGGGCAAGACCCGGGTGGGGAAGAAGGGGGGTTTTAAGGGGGGGAAGGGGGGGGGGAGCGGGGGGAGTTTTTGCACTGTGGGTTGTGTGTGGGGTTTGTGTGTGTTTTTGGGGTGTGTGTGGTGTGTGGTGTGTGTGTGTGTGTGTGTTTGTGTTGGTGTGGGTGTGTTGCTGAGTGTATGTATTTCTTCTTTAACCCCTTTCCACTAAATGTGAACAACGGGGCTTTTCGTTTTTTGGGTGTGTGGTGTTGTGTGGGGTTGTTGTGGGGTGTTTTGTGTGTTTTGTATGGTGTTTTTGGGGTTTGTGCTGCTTTACTTTTGCTCGCCAAAATCCGAGGGTTCTTTTTTTTAAAAACAAAAAAATGCAGTAAAAAGGCAACATGAAACAGAAACAAGATCTATAAGAAAAAGGGAGAGAGAAACAAAAAAACAACAAGAGGGGACCTCACCGCGAGAAAATAATCTCCTTTTAGTGAAACAACTTCTAACACTCATTTTTTTTATCTCGACAGGGTTTCATACAATTTTGGGGAAAAGATTGAAAAAGCCACAACAAGCAAACATCATACCTCAAAACCCTTTCCCTTTTAGATTTTAAACCTTTCCCCTTCCAAGGGCACCGGTCCCGTTCTTCTTCTTTATTATCTACCACTTCTAAGAAGGAAAAAAGAAAGAAAAAAGAACAGGCTGAAAGGAAAGGGCAAGAATAAAGGACAAAGGAAAAGGGGTGGGTGCTTTAAAGCCCTTTTCCAATTCAATAGAGAGCACAAGTGTGGAGTTAGAGGGTAAATTTTTTAATTTTTTTTTTAGGGCTTTCTTTTTTGTCTCTTCTTGAAAAGATATTTTTGGGTTTCGCTTTGTTCTGGTTTTGTTTTGCGTCTGCCCTCTTTCGTCGTACTGTCTCGCTCTGCCCCTTTTCTCTCCCTCTTCTCTCTCCCCTCTCTCTCTCTCCTCTCTCTTTTCCTCTCTCTCTCTCTCCTCTCCCCTCTCCCTCTCTTCTCTTCTCTCCTCTCTTCTCTCTCTCTCCCCTCTTAGTTCAACGACTTTTCACTTTAAGTCTGGAACCTGCAACGAAATAAAAACCCCTAGGGAACGTTATTTATGGGGAAAAAACGAGTTTTTTTCTGAACGACTTCAGGGCAAACTTGGGCTGAAACGTTGCAATTGTACTTTAAAACCCTTTTGGGGGGGGAGGGTGTGGTTTTTTTGTTGGTTTTTTTCTTTGTTTGACATATTGTTTTTTCTTTTTGTAAAATTTTAACAATAAATGTTTTTCTTTTTTTGTAATATTACAAAAAAAAATAGGGGGGGGATAGCTAAGTGGTCAGAGCGTTCGCTTTCCGCTTTTTCGAGTGTGGTTAACCCGTTGGAGGGTGAAGTTTGCGGCCTTGGGTTCATCATCTCCCCGTCACCCAGCGTAAATGGGCCCTCCCTCTTTTTAAGGGAGTAAAGCAGCGGGGAGAGGGAGGGGGGCCCCCCTCAATTTCTGTCCCCAGAGAACTAGGGCTCTGACACCCCCTCCCCAAGACCGCCTAGGGTTTTGGACACCTTTCCTTTTTCTCTTTTTCTAACATCGTTTTTGGATTTAAATAAGCCGACCCATTCCTTTGTTGGGGGTTTGGGGGGGGGGTTTCATCCAGACAACAAATTTTTAAAATTTTTATAATTACATTTTTTCTATTTCTTTATTTCACCTTTTTGGGGTTTTCGACTTTTCCCTTTCAAACATGATAAGAAGGGAAAATGGGAGGATGGTTTAAAACGTACTTACTTCACAGGACATACCATCAACCCAACCCCTCCTCTCCCCCCCCCCCCCCCCACACACACACTTTTAACCCGGGGATTTGGAAAATGAACATGGAAAAACCCCCCCCCCCCCCCCCCCCTCCTTCCGACGCTAAAAGTGGAGGGGCGGGGTTTAATACATTTCTAATCAAACATTTCCTTTTGTCAATTTTTTTTTTTTAAAAAAAAAAATTTGCTGGCCTTGGAAACGTCATTTCTATTTCCCCAAAATTTTTAAAATTATCAACCCCTTCTGTGCCAAAAGCTCGCAACCATGTGGGGGGTGTTTGTGTTTTGTGTGGTTGTTTTTCGTTGTTTTGGGGGGGGGTTGTGTGGGGTGTGTGTTTGGTGTTTTGGTTGTGTGGGTGGGGTTTGTTTTTTTTGTGTGTTTTTTTTGGGGTTTGGTGGGTGTGTTTTGGGGTTTGTGTGTTTGTGTTGGGGGGGTTTTGGGTGGTTGTGTTGTTTTGTTTCTTCTGTTGTCTTTTTTTTCTGCCTGTCGTCTGTCTTCTGTGTGTAATGTTTTTTTGTTTTTGTGTTGTGTGCGCGTGTGTTCTGTTGTGGGGTAGTGGGTGATTGAAGCTGTTTCTTTTAAAGAAAATTTTCTTTTTAAACCCAGGTTCATCTAAATTTTCTGACTTCGAACCCTAAAGACACAATGGGCCTGGGGCGCCTGAGCATCACTTTTCCCTCGAGGTACACAGCCCATCTTAAAAAAAACATTTTCTTTTTCACCACAAGCACGAAAAATGTTTTATGGAAACCAACAAGGCCAAAATCATCGTTTTTTCAAAAGGTTTTTTTATCACAACAAAAGAAAGGAAAAAAAAAGTTTGGGTATTTTGGGGGGGTTTTTTTTGAAATATATGGCTTTTATGGGAAGAGGAGAGAAGAGAGAGAGAGAGAGGAAGAACAACAACAGACAGACAACAGACAACAGAAAAAGACAACAACGAAACAAAACAGACAGCAAACAACGACAGACAGACAACAGACAAAAGATTTAAAAATTTTGAAACAAGCTAATCTGAAGATGGGTGTTTATTAAAAAAGGTTTATAAAAATTTTTTTGGGCCAATCGCAAGCAAAATAAACCGTTTTAAAGAACAAAACACACTGGGAAACCTAGTATGAACAAGGGTTGTTGGTGTTTTGGGAAATGAACTTCCTGTTCACTTCTCAGGGCATTTCTTAAAAGATAGTCCACCCAGCACGGAGCCTGGTCCCAAATGTCTAAAAAGGGCCCAAACAATTGTTTTGGACATTTTTATTAAAAATCGTAGCAACCACTTAAAAACCTTTAAAAACTAAATTGCAAATAATAATTAAAATCAAAAAAACCCAAAACAACGTCACAACACCACACACCCACGCGCGCCCGCGCACACAACAGAAAGAAAGACAGAAATGAACAACAGAGACAAAAAAGATGGGGAAACATGCTAAAAAACAAAAGACTATTTTAAAAAAAAACCCTCTACTTTTTCAAATTTTCACAAACCTTTAAAACAATGGAACCACTTCTAACTTCCTAGGCTTTAAACCTTCTTTGCCCCTTTTCCTTGCATTCATTTTAAACTGGGAAAAGCAAATTTTTTTGTCACTCACAAACTTTACACCCCCTTGAATACAAAATGAGGGGAGTGGTCCTCACACGGAAGAGGAAGAAAAAATTTTAAATGGCGAGGTTTCAGCTCTTTCAGGGGAAAAATTTTTAACCTCTTTGCATCTTTTTTTTGTGGTTTATTACTCTAAGTGTCCCTGAAATAGAAGTACATTTTTTCATTCAGCACTTTTTTTACATCGGATCTAGTGCAAATTTTAATGGGGTTTTTTATTTATTCACTCATATTTTTTCTTCCCTCCCTTTTTTATATAGTTTTTAAATTTTGTCACTCTTCCCTCGATACAAAGGTCCTGCCTTTTCAAAAATAAAAAATTTTTGTTCTTTTCCTTGTACACAGTATGTGGGTTTTTCCAAACTTTGATGGGGGGGTGGGAAAACGGGCCGATGCTTTACTCCAAGGGAAAATCCCCTTTAATAAAGAAATGAAAGGAAAGGAAACAAAATTGAACGAACAAAAGACTATTTTCAAAAACATTTTTTACTTCTAACTTTTTCGCAAAATGAAAGAAAAACACAACTTCTAACTTTCCCAAACCCAAACCTTCTCTGCCATTTCCATCACTTTCATTCATTTTAGACACTGGTTAAAACAATGGATTTTGTCACTTAGCAAACTTCACACTCCTTAATACGGGGGAGGCATGTACATCTCTACGAAGGGAAAAAATGAATTTTCAAAAGCGCCAGGGTTAAAAATGTTTTCTGCAAAAGTTTTAGACCTCTCGACACCTTTTTTGGGTTGGGTACGTGATTAATTAAAAGGCTTGGGGGAGGGGAGACTGCAGTTTGTCATTCACACCTTCAACCTGGAATCAAATAAGGTAATGAAAGTTACGGGGGATTTTACGTCTAAGTACCTCCAACATTCAAACTTGTTTTCAGGAAAAATTGTAGACAGTTCACTCAACACATTTTTTTTCGTTTTAAACATTCTTACATTTTGGGGAAATTTGTATTTTTTAAAAAAAATTTTGGTTTTCAAAATGTTGTTTTATCCCTTATTTTGTCATATATTACAAAAAGACGAAAAAAAACAAAGATAAAAGGAAAAATAACGGAAAAATAATAAATAAAAATAGATAGATAGATAGGATAATAGATAATAAAAAATAATAATAATAATCTAAGATAATAATGTAATGATAGATAATAGATAGTAGGGGAAGATAGAAAATAAGAGAAGAGAGAGAGAAGATAAAAGATATAATAGATAAAGATAGAAAGATAATAGATAAAGATAATAAAAGATAGTTAATAGATAATTGTAGATAATAAAAATGATGATAGAAGAAAATAATAGATAATAAAGTAGAAATAGATAGATGATAAGAAGAAGAAGATGAGGTTTAAGGGGTTGGGGCAAAGCTTAAAAAAATTTAAAATTTGTTTGGGAAAAAAAAAAAAATAAAAATTTTTGTAGATAATAAAAGTAGTAGATGATAGTTTAAAGATAAAGAAAAAATGGGTAATGGATTTTAGATTTGAGGTGGTGTTTTGGTGGGTGGTGGGTGGATGGGTTTAGGTTGATAATAAAAGATAATGATTTTTAAAAAAATAGTAGTAGATAGATAGATAGAT
>JASPKP010006115.1:10000-14773 GCA_030674155.1 Stramonita haemastoma
TGTGTGTGTGTGCGTGCGTGCGTGCGCGCGCGCGCAAACGTAGAACACTACTACGAAGCGTGACAAGCCTAAAGAGAACCTTCTCGTCATTCGTTTGTTTGGGGGTTTTTTGTTGTTATTCTTCTTCTTCTTTTATTAAAGCAGCTGTCCTTGATATGTTGATTTTTTTTTTCGAGAAAAACCCGTCATAATGCAGTACATACAACTCATACCTAAAATGCAACTCAGTGCATGAGTACACGGGTCACACACACACACACACACACACACAGACACACACACACACACACACACACATTCACACACACACACACACACATTCACACACACACGTTCACACACACATTCACACACACACACACACACACACATTCACACACACACACACAAAACACACACACATTCACACACACACATTCACACACACAACACACATTCACACTCACACACACACATTCACATTCACAACAAACACACACACACACATTCACACACACACACATTCACACACACACATCACACACACACACACACACACACACAAACAAAACCACCACAACCACACACACCACACACACACACACACACATCACACACACACATTCACACACACACACACATTCACACACACACACACACATTACACACACACACACACATTCACAACACATTCACACACACACATTCACACAACACATTCACACACACACAATCACCACACACACACACATACACACACATTCACACACCACACACACACACACACACACACACACACACACACACACACACACACACACACACACACACAACACACACACACACACACACACACACACACACACACACACACACACACACACACACACATACAAACACAACATTCACACACACACACACACACACACACCACACACACACATTCACACACACAACACACACACATCACACACACACACACACACACACACACACACACACACACAACAACACACACACACACACACACACACACAGGGAACGGGATAGCCTAGTGCTCAGAACATTGTGCTCGCAATTTGACGACCCGGGTTCGATTCCTGTTCGAGGGGATTTTTCCCCTGGAGTTAACATCAGTGCTGACTCCACTCTCCCCAAAAGTCCTTCAGGTGAGACTATAAACCGAGGCCCCGTGTGTGAACGCACGCAAAACACCTTGTGCACACGTTAAATCCTGTTTCGCTTTTCGTTAAGAAGTAGGCCATTGTGTGCCAGTGGAACAGATGACAATATTTACAAAAACTGCATACACAAGGGGACTGGATGTAAAAAAAAAAATTTTTTTAAATAAAAGCACGTGCGTGCTTATTTCATTTTCCTCGTTATAAAAAATGAAATAAATAAATAAATTTTAAAAATAAAACAAAATAAACACACACCACACAATACACACACACACACACACACACACACACACACACACACACACACACACACACACACACACACACACACACACACACACACACAACACACACACACACGACACACACACACAACACACACACCCAAACACACACACACACACACACACACACACACACACACACAGAGTTCTTTGTGTTCATCACAAGCAAGTGGGCTTGATAGCTTGCCTGCCACACACATTGTCTGTCTGTCTGTCTGTCTGTCTGTCTGTCTGTCTGTCTGTCTGTCTGTTTCTTTCTACCTGCCTCTGTGTGTGTGTGTGTGTGTGTGTGTGTGTGTGTGTGTGTGTGTGTGTGTGTGTGTGTGTGTGTGTGTGTGTGTGTGTGCACGTGTGTGTGTGTGCACGTGTGGTGTGTGTGTGTGTGTGTGTGTGTGTGTGTGTGTGTGTGCACGTGTGATCGTTTGTGTGTGTGCCTACTTGCTCGTGTAGAATATTATTCGTGCGCGCGCGCATACGTGTGTGTATGTGTGTGTGTGCGTGCGAGCGCATGCGTGTATGTGTGTGTGTGGTGTGTGTGTGTGTGTGTGTGTGTGTGTGTGTGTGTGTGTGTGGTGTTGTGTGTGTGTGTGTGTGTGTAGTGTAGTGCAATGGAATGGAATGGAATGGAGTGTTTTGGAGTGTAACATAACCGAAACCATACACTCCATAACACCATGAAACAGACACTGTGTAACCCCCCAACCCCCACCACCTCCAAACCACCACCACCCACCCACTCACCCACCGAGCTGTGCCATGAGGTTGTTTTTTTAGGGTTTTTTTTTAATGCACCTACTATTTCTGGTACTGGTCATGTGCCCCTCTTCAAAAAAAAAAAAAAACAGAAAGAAAAAACAATAAAAAGAAAACAAACGAAAGCAAACCCACATACAAAGAACCCCCCCAAAACCAAGCCAAACCAAACCAGTGCCCCTGTTTTTCTGTAGCTCACTAAACTCCCCCCCCCCCCCCCCCCCCCTTTCCTTCCATACTATCCATGCCATACTCTGTACTCAATGTATATCATGTAATTTTTGTAATATTAGCTAAAACTGCAAAACCTGATTGTTCCTCACATTTACAATATTTCCTGTTGTGTAATCAAAAGTTAAAGTTAAAGTCTGTGGCGTTAAGCGACTGAAAGTCATAGACTCCCCCCTGGATAGGACGCCAGTCTATCGCAGGGTTAACCCCCAACACAAGGTTGGTACCCCTTTTACACCCTGGGTGGGTGAGAAAATAGTCCTAAAGTGCCTTTTCCAAGGGCACAACGCCATAGCCGAAAGCTGGGATCCAACCCGCAACCTTTAGATTACGAGTCCAACGCCCTAACCACTAGACTACAGCGGCGGCTTGTGTAATCAAAAAGGAAACATTATTTTGAAATTACCCATCAAATCTAGGACAGTGATCACATCTTGGGCTTACCCAAACGTTTTTGTGTAAACTGAGAAAAAAAACATCATCCCATTCATCCTGACATGGCAAGATCATGTTGTCACTCGTCTCACTGATGCTGGGAACCACATAAACCCCCAAAATTACGAGGATATCACAAAATAAGCATCTCTTTTCCCCATGTTGTCTGCTTGGTGATCGCACATCATGTTTTCCCCCCATTGTTTACCACACACTCATTTCGAAGTTGTAGCAGTCGACAATGATGCTTTCTGCTGCTATAAAGTCAAATTGCAGCTATCTCTTGACTAACTGGAAGTGTTGTAAACATTTCAAAATTATAGCTTTTAATTTAGCACTTTTTATCAGAAAAATTGTCGTACTTCACAGATTACACCAACAATTGGATGATTGACAAAACTGCCTTGGAAAAAGAACATTCAATGTAAGATCAACCAATTCTCATCTCCCTGTGTAGTTTGGTCACTGGTCAATCGAAAGTAGGTCACCAGCAGGCCCTTTGTGCCCACGTTGTTGTGATAGACGATGAGAAAGTTTGACGGACCATGTGGAAATGTGATTACACCAAGATGATTGCGACCGCTTTATTTTTTTAAGTTGATTTTCTAGTACACAAAACCATTTTCAGTACTCATATCAGCGCATATGTTAGTTTGACTTTTCTTGTTTTTTATCACTAAAAGAGAAATGGTATCCCAATTGATACTTTGGCTCTGAACGAGTTATTTTGTCAATGGTTTTAGCAGTGTCCGTTTTTGGGGCGCCATTTTTTCTGGCAGAAATGACATTAAACCTTTGATTCTCAGCAACGGCATTAAAGAATGCCTGCATTTTATTTCCACTATATATACTACTCATTCACAACACCCACACAGAAAATAGACTGTCAGGTATTTTTAGAAACATCTTTTCTTTTCTTTGAAAGTGACCACCCCTCCAGGTGACGACCTTTTGGCAGGGACTATATATAATTATAATAGTATAATATAATTATAATTAATATATAGAAAATATATTGTATTTGGCGGTCATCTTAAAAGCTCATTCTTCCATACTTAAAGTCAGCTCTTGAGTTTCAGTCATGCTTAGGTAGGAAACTCATTGGCCTTAGAGCAAAGTGCCGTGGGTATGGCGCGAGTAAAATGAGATGACGTCATAACTACAACTAATCGTCATCCAAAACTACGCCGAAAGCCCCCCCCCCCCAAAAAAAAAAATGTGGTGAAAGAAGCGTTAAAAGTTTGTGTACCTTGTCGCTTAAACCTCGACATATTTATGGTGCGAACATGCTGAATAGCTCTCGTTTTTGTTTTTTTTTCTCTTTTTTTTTTTTTTTTTTTTTTTTTGGGGGGTTGTTTGTTGTTTTTTTTCGATGGAAGACAAATGGTTCATACAGTAGTTGTGCTGATTTTTTTTTTGGGGGGGGGTTGCTTTTGGCTCTTTTTTTTTTTTTGTCACATCTAATCACAGACGTCGCTGATCTGTACAGTCAAAAACATTTTCTTTTCTTCTGCAGTTTTGCATTGCTAACTCAGAACTCCTTAGGATGAGACCGTAGATCTAAACCGGTCTGTGAACGCACGCATAATCTATTTGGTGCACACATCAAAACATTATTCACCTTTCCCGGAAGGAAAAGCCAGCCATGGCAGGTAGCATCGATAGATTCTATACCCAGCATGCTACCTGGAACGGGCTGGGCTCCACCAGGTTCCACTTGCCTACGACACTTTGCCTAAAACTGTAGCCTAGTGGCCGGCGTGTCCTCAAGGCAGGCGACCAAGTGCAGATAAGCACCATGGCCATCATGGAATGGGGAAGATAGTCTGCCCTTGAACCAGATTCAAACTGATACCTCTAGCTTTCTGTACACTGCTAGTAGGTCAACAACAGAGATAAACCCTTTG
>JASPKP010006116.1:0-7500 GCA_030674155.1 Stramonita haemastoma
TCCCGTCTCCCACAGCCTGCCCCTGGGACCTCAGCACCTTTCGTGGGGGGCCGGCTGTGGGGACGTCCACTGTGGTGGCCGGGCCACAGAACCTGACCACACAGATACACAGGTCATAGAGCCACAGGTCTGTATCTGACCACACAGATACACAGGTCATAGAGCACATGTCTGTATCTGACCACACAGATAATCAGTTCATAGAGCCACAGGTCTGTCTGTTGTCTGTCTGTATCTGACCACACAGATACACAGGTCATAGAGCCACATGTCTGTATCTGACCACACAGATACACAGGTCATAGAGCCACATGTCTGTATCTGACCACACAGATAATCAGTTCATAGAGCACAGGTCTATCTGTTGTCTGTCTGTATCTGTCTGTCTGCTCTCCCATTCCTCACTCTCTCTTTAGCTTTGTGTCAGCAGGTCCGTGTATGTTGTTGTCTCCAACTTTACGTCTGTTCACTTCTAGTAATATTAGACGAAAAAAAGTCTTATTCAAAACGTGTGTAACCCCCCCCCCCCCCCCCCCCCCCCCCCCCCCCCCTCAAAGAAACCTGACAATGCAAAAACAATAATAAAAAACACATAAAAACATCTCATTAACGTTAATGCAACTATAACAAATATCCCATGGGACTGTGACAGAAACCTTTCTTGCATTTTCTCTATTCTGTACCACTTTATGTCACATCAGATTTCTCGTCGTGAAATTCGGGCCGCTCTCCGCGGGGAGAGCGCGTCGCCACAAGTGCAGCGCCTACCCTTTTTTTTTCTCCCATGTAGGCAACTGTATTAATTGTTTTCCCTATCAGAGTGGCTTTTTTTCTACAGAAGTTTTCCAGGGTCAACCCCTTGTTGCCGTGGGTTCTTTTACGTGTGCTAAATAGTAATGTGTAGCACATGGGACATCGGTTAATCGTCTCATCCGAAAGACTAGCGCCCAGACAACCACTCAGGGTCTAATGGATGGGGAAAAAGTTGGGGGCCCAAACGGAATACAAACCACCGCACACTCTGACCCGGACTTTTTGCTTTCTAACAAGGCGCGTTACCACCTAGACCACCTAGACTACCGATCCATCACACTTTCAAATGCCAATTTAAAATCATTGGATATACTGCTGAGGGAGTTTTCAGAAAAATGGGGCATGAAGGTGTTTACACTCTTGCAGTCACAGAATCATCACAAAATTATGTAAAAATGTAAGATGTCTGTGCGGAGATCATATTTCCAATACTCAAATTATACATGAGTGTCATTTAAAAAAAAAAACTTTTACCTACATTTTCTGAGCTGTCTCTTGAAAATTTATTTGAGAATTCAGTTAGCCTTTGCCGTTGCTAGATGTTCACTGCACAGTCCACTTGAATATTTGTTGTAGTATTTTTTAATATTTAAATTGTTGTTTCATGTTCACACTTTGTGGGGTTTAAACTTTGCTCATGTTTCAGATAACTTCCTTTTTATCATTCTTAAGGCACAAAAACACCAACACACATCCATTCTGTTTGTTTATTCTCTTTCTAGCCTGTACTTTCCTTTCTTGGTCTTCCACAACACTTCCTATCGTCTTCGCCCATTTTTTTTTTTATTCCTTTATATCGAGGATAATGGAACAAGCTCTGATGTGCTTTTTTACAAACAGATCAGTGGATATAGATCTAGCCTTCCACTGCATGACGGAAAACGCGCTTTGTTGTTTGGCAGGCATACTATAGATCTAGTACAATGCTATTAACTAACTAATTAAAAACTAAACAAACCCAACACACAAAAAGATTTTACCGACAAAAAAATAATAAACAACTTTAAAGTGACTAAACAATGTTAACAACTTAAGACAAACTACTCATTCAAGAATGTTCACACTGGATTAAGGAAGACAGCTACTACAGATGTGAGCAAAGAATAACATTACAGCTAGTGCACGGCAAGTTGATGTACATGACGTAACAGTCCCAGTTTCTCAATACATTGTATGTGTGTGTGTGTGTGTGTGTGTGTGTGTGTGTGTGTGTGTGTGTGTGTGTGTGTGTGTGTGTGTGTGTGTGTGTGTAAGATTTTTTTTTTTTATTTATTCTTCTATATCGAGGATAATCAAATAAGCACTCGTGTGCTTTTTTTTTTACATCTAGTCCCCGTGTGCATGCAAATTTGTAAATCTTTTCATCTGTTCTCACCGGCACACTATGGTCTACTCTTACGAAAAGCGGAACAGAATTTAACGTGTGCAAAAGATGCATTGCGTGCGTTCGCACACGGGGCCTCGGTTTATAGTCTCATGTGAAGGACTTTTGGGGAGAGTGGAGTCAGCACTGATGTTAACTCCAGGGGAAAACCTCCGATACGGGAATCGAAATCGAAATCGGTTGGTCAAATTGCAAGCCCGTGTGTGATTGTGTTTGTATGTGTGTGATTTGTGTGTGTGACTGTGTGTGTGTGTGTGTGTGTGTGTGTGTGTGTGTGTGTGTGTGTGTGTGTGTGTGTGTGTGTGTGTGTGTGTGTGTATGTGTGTTTGTTGTGTGTGTGTGTGTGTGTGTGTGTGTGTGTGTGTGTGTGTGTGTGTGTGTGTGTGTGTGGTTGTATGATTGTATGATTGTCTGTGTGATTGTCTGTGTGTGTGTGATTGTGTGCGTGCACGAATGCGTGCGTGCGTGGGTACGTGTGCGTGTCTTTGATTTTACGTCTGTACTTTTAAAGTGATATTAGACGAAGGAAGGATGGGAGGGAGGGGGGGGGGGGGGGGGGCAAGAAGGAGATGAGGGTTTACAAAAAAAAAGAAAAAAATAAGTGTATTGGTAATTATGTGCACAGGAAGACTGATTACAAATCTATATAACTAGAATGTCGCAAAACATGGCATAAGAAACACAAATAATAACAAAAAGATCGAACAACAAAAAACTTTAAAATCTAAAACTGTAAGATGAACAATTGCAAACTACATGTGATGGCTGCCGTGAATAAAGCAAAAAGTACATTGCCACAGTTAAAAGTTAAAGTCTGTCCCGAGCCTTAAGGCTCATCAGGCCGGTGCTTATCCCGGTTTCTGTGGCGTTAAGCGACTGAGAGTCATAGACTCCCCCTGGATAGGACGCCAGTCTATCGCAGGATTAACCCCCAACACAAGGTCGGTACCCCTTTTACACCTGGGTGGGGTGAGAAAATAGCCGTAAAGTGCCTTTTCCAAGGGCACAACGCCATAGCGGAATAGCTGGGATCGAACCCGCAACCTTTAGATTACGAGTACAACGCCCCAACCACTAGGCCACAGCGGCGGCTCATTGCCACAGTAGGGTATTATAATTTCACAATCTTCACAGTCGTACTTTATAAAAAAGAGAATACTGGGGATCGCATCAGAGACAATAATATCTCACACAGCAACTTTCGATTGATGAACACTTCTTGCAGAGACTTATCTTGAAATGGTGGTAGGAACTGTTTTAAGCCTTGACAATGATACAAAACATGAACATTGGAAAGTTTTTCACCACATATGCATTTTATAATTTTGGCAAATTTTGCTCGAAATGCATTTCATTTCAATCTCTGAATTAGAAAAACAATATTTCTAGTGCTGGATTTTTGAAAGCAGTACTGAGTACAAAGGATGTTCTCAATATCCAGAACTGAACAAGCATGCTGGGGATAGCCAGCCTCTTCATGTTTCGTTTTTACAGGTTTCCAGCAGACATTTTGAAGCAAAGCATAACCCTCATGAAGAGGGTGTACGTGTACGTGTGTGTGCGTGTGTGTGTGTGCGTGTGTGTGTGCGTGTGTGTGTGTGTGTGTGTGTGTGTGTGTGTGTGTGTGTGTGTGTGGTGTGTGTGTGTGTGTGTGTGTGTGTGTGTGTGTGTGTGTGTGTGTGTGTGTGTGTGTGTGTGTGTGATTGAGCGTGTGTTGTGAGTGTGTATGTGTGTGTGTGTGTATATTCAGTTTAACGTCTATTCACATTGAGTAATTTTAGACAACAAAAAACCTGACAAAAAAGAGTTAATAAACGGAAAAATGTCATTTAACAGTGCTGAAATAAAAACTAATCCTAACACTACACAAACTGGATTATTGGACTTCTTTTCAACGCTAACACAATGTCCAACAGCAAAGAAGGTTCAGACAGAATCTGATCCAGTGACAAACTAGGTACAGCGGGTAAAAATGTTTTTAAATGTCCACAATTAAAAATGACATGACTATTTGTAATATTCTCACCACAAATACAGTTTACATCTTTCACATATTTTGTCCTGAAATCGTTTAGTTTAAATCTATAAATGAGGGATGACACATTTCTCCGATTATACCAACAAGAAACTTGGTTACATACTAAGACATTTTGAAAATCTATCACATTGCTTGTGCGGCTATTATACGGACAATAGTCAGACTCATTTATCTTCTTTCTAAAATGCTTCCAGCAAGCGTTTTGTAGCAGGTTATATCCCTCATGCAGAGATAAGGCAACATTTATTTCACAAGAATTATTTTTACACCTGGGTCCAAACTTTGCAAGGCAGTCAACTTTTTCATTAAAATAGATACCAGTATGTGAGGGAACCCAACAGAAAGTAATAGTGCTACCTCTTAAAATGTGTTTGTGTGTGTGTGATTGCGTGCCTGCGCGCACGCGTGCGTGTGTGCGCGCGCACGTGCGTTCCTGCGTGCGTGCGTGCGTGCGTGCGTGTGTGTGTGTGTGTGTGTGTGTGTGTGTGTGTGTGTGTGTGTGTGTGTGTGTGTGTGTGTGTGTAAAATTGTGTGTAAGTGCGAGTGTGTTTGCGATTGTGTGTATGTGTGATTGTGTGTGTGTGATTGTGTGTGTGTGTGTGTGTGATTGTGTGTGTGTCTGTGGTTTTGTGTGTGTTGTGTGTGTGTGTGTGTGTGTGTGTGTGTGTGTGTGTGTGTGTGTGTGTGTGTGTGGTGTGTGTGCGCGCGCGCGCGCGTGTGTGTGTGCATGTGCATGTGCGTGTGTGTGTGTGTGTGTGTGTGTGTGTGTGTGTGTGTGTGTGTGTGTGCTTTCTTCAATTTAACGTCTCTTCACTCATATAGATATTAAACGAAAAAACAAGAGTGAAATAAACTGCGTCACTTGTGTGCGTGAGTGTGTATGTGTGAGTGTGTGGGTATTTTTGTCAGTGTGCATGCCTACATGTGCTTTTGATTCCCCCCCCCCCCCCCCACACACACACGAATTGTGCTCTCTGTGTGTGTGTGTGTGTGTGTGTGTGGTGTGTGTGTGTGTGTGGTGTGTGTGTGTGTGTGTGTAAGTGTGTGTGTGTGTGTGTGTGTGTGTGTGTGTGTGTGTGTAAGTGTGTGTAAGTGTGTGTGTGTGTGTGTGTGTGTGTGTGTGTGTGTGTGTGTGTGTGTGTGTGTGTGTGTGTGTGTGTGTGTGTGTGGACTCAATTAAAAGACTGAAGATAAAACACATCCTGAGATAACAAAGAACATGTTCAGCGTAACACAACAAGAATGAAATAAACTACAGGAACAGCTAACAACAATCAAAGGTAAATCCTAACTTGACTATCATGAAGACCGACAGAAAAATTGTCAAGAATGTAAAAGTCATTCAAAATGTGCTCTAGAAACAAAAGGGGCTGTTTGAAGGATGGCAATGGCCCATTTTTTTCTAAAACTGAGCACCCGCGAATGGGCAGTGCTGCAGTAAATAATCCACTGGAATTTGTACACGACATAAGAATTAAATTTGTTTGCAATATTTCGTGCGGAAAGCAGTTAAACAAAAATGATGTATTAAGCTGATGATGTGTCTAGGACTTGGAAGACAAAATTATCAAACAAGAGGGTATTGGTCTCACTTGCAGTAGTACTTTTTTATGCTGTTATTGAAATATTGACAATTTGAACTCTTGAGAGAATCTTGGAATGGATCAGAAGATATATTATTCTCTATGAGACTGTGACACTCCTGGAGATCTGATGGAATGAAAGACTGACAGCACTGTCAGAATTGTGAGCTGCTTTTCTGGCAGCTTCATCCCCCCTTTCATTGGCAATGACCCCACAGTGTGAAGGCAGAGGCAACGTGGCTACAGGCTACTTTGTTTTGACCCTGCACAAACCGGCCAGCTGTACATGGTTACATCGGGGTTGGGGGAAAATGGGAGTTTCTGTAAATCCTACTTAGTCATCTGATAACAGAGGGATGTGACAGCAACATCCTGCTTAATATGGGAACTATACTGGGAGACAGACATTTCTAGACTTTCATTTCCATCTGCGTTGGCACAGAAAGAAGACAGCAAGTCAAGTTTAAAATGAAGGATTTTGAATACCGTAGTTTGTTTTTGATTTTTTAAGTTCATCATTTAAGCAAAACTGGAAATATGATAATAGTTAGTGTTAGAGTGGGCACTTTGCACAGAAGAAATTTGAATTAATGTCATTTCGACAAAATTAATCATCGGCTGATAATGTGATCATGTTGGAGATAGTTAACGGTTTAGATAGAAGCCTTGTTGGCAAAGCTTTGTATTTTTTTCTTGGTGTAGTTTGACTTGTTCAGCTCCCCCTCCCTGATAAATGCATATATGGGTTTGCAATTGGGCTGAAGACTGACAAGACTGACAGACATTCATCACCCAGACGTGTCAGTCCTGCAACTAGATCTATCAGTTACGGCGTATTAGTGCAGTTCGCAAGTATCTGTCTACTGACGCCACATCCAAGCTTGTAACATCTCTCATTCTTTCTCGACTGCACTACTGTAATTCACAGCTGGCTGGTCTACCAGCACCATCTGTCCACTCCCTTCAACGTATTCAAAACTCTGCAGCTCGACGTCCTAAGAAAGAAGAAATCCGAACATATAACTCCTCTCTTGCGATCTCTGCACTGGCTATCTGTCGCACACAGACTGAAATGATACAAGATCACTACCCTCTGCTACAAATGTCTACACAAGTCTGCACCTTCTTATCTCTGTGACTGTCTTCACTGTACACTCCTTTTCGATCCCTCCGTTCTGCTGCAGATACTATGTACTTACAAATACCAAGGTTCAAACAGTCCAGTGTCGGAGGTCGTTCTTTCACTATTTCTGGAATGACCTCTCTCTGTCCCTTCACCAAATCCCTTTGTTTAACACTTTCAAATCCAATCTAAAGACACACTTATTTCCTACCTAGGATCTTCCTCAATCATCACACCTCACATCTGTCCCTATTTTCATTCAGACTCCTCCATCTCCATCACTATGCGTTATCCTGTGTGTGGGTGTGGATGTGTGTAGGGGTGTGTGGGTATGTGGAAGTGTATATGTGTATATGTTTTCGTTTGCGTAAATATATAATTTGTTAATTCATTTGTGAATGGTTGCATACGTGTAACTGATTTGAATGCAGGCGCATTGATTTGTTTGCATTACATGATTTAGCGTTATATAAATTGCATGTATGTATAATAATAATAATAATAATAATAATAATAATAAATAATAATAATAATAATAATAATTAAAATTAGCGATAAT
>JASPKP010006117.1:0-14769 GCA_030674155.1 Stramonita haemastoma
GTACAGTTTGGGAAAGAGAAACTTGATTAGAGCATGGTGCATACCGTTGACTCAAAATTCAGTGTTGAAGGGGGGGCACCATGATCGGGCAATTTAGTTTGAAAAAACCCTACAGGGCTTAAAAATATTTTTAGCCACTGTAAAAGAACAAACATTCATGTATGAGACCACACAATCTATCCAGAATGTAGTTTCGAATGGGTCTTTAGCAGACTCGTGTGTGCATGCGTGCATGGGTCGCGCGCGTACGTGTTGTGCATGCGTGCAAGTGTTGTGTGGTGTTTTGTGTGTTGTGTGTGTGTGTGTGTGGGGTTGTGGGGTTTTTCTGTGTCGTGTCTGTGTGTGTCTGTGGGGTCTGTGTGTGTCTGTGTGTGTCTGTGGTGTCTGTTGTGTCTGTGTGGGTCTGGTGTTTTGCTGTGATAATTTTGATTCGAAGTTATTTTACAACGAACACGTATAAAATTTAAAGGTATCCGTGTCTTGAGATTTATTCGTATAAATGCCTGTCTATTGAAAATTCCCCTTCTGCGATGACTAAAGTTTTTTTTCGATTTGCACTTCACTTGCTTGGCGGGATTCGACTTGACGGGGACCCCAAACCTCCACAGAGTTCAGGACTGGTCTTCAGCCCCAAGCCCCTTTAAAGCAGTTAAAAGAAAGAAAATAAAAAAAACGGGGGGAAGGGAGACAGGGAAAAAAGGGGGGAGAAAGGGGGGGAAAAAGAAAGACTGCATGGGTTGGGAAAGAGGCGGGGGAGGGGGAGAGAGAGAGAGAGAGGGGGGGGGGGGGGGCGGGAGAGGGGGGAGGAAGAGGGGGAAGAGGGAGGGGATAGAACAGAGACAGGACAACAGAGAGACAGAAACAAAAGGGAGTGAGACTAAAGACAACAGAAATACAGCGAGAGGAAAAGAGAGAGAGAGAGAGAAGAAAAGAAGAGAGAGAGAGAAGAGAGAGAGAGAGAGAGAAGAGAGGGGGAAAGAGAGAGAAAGAAGAAACAGACAGACAGACCGACAGACAAAACAGACAGAAAAAGCAAAGGGAAAAAAAGAAAAAAAAAAGATGATAAAGACGGGAAAAAAAAAAGAAAAAAAAAAGAAAGAAAGATAGAAAGAAAGGGAGAAAGGGGAGAGAGGGGGGGGGGGGGGGGGAGAGAGAGGGGGAAAAGGAGGAAGGGGCAAAGAAAGAAAAGCGAGAGGAGAGAGAGAGAGCAGAAGAAAAAAAACCAAGAGAGGGGGAGAAAGAGTGAAGGGGGGGGGAGAGAGGGATAGGGAGGGAGAGGGAGAGAGAGAGGGGGGGGGGAAGGGGGGGAGAGAGAGGGGGGGGAGAGAGAGGGGGGGGGAGAGAGAGGAGAGGAGAGAGAGAGAGAGAGAGAGAGAGAGAGAAGAGGGAAGAGAGAGAGGAAGAAAAAAAAAAAGAGGAGGAGAAAGTGAGAGGGGGGGAGGGGGAAAGGGAGAGGGAGGAGGAGAGAGGGGGGAGAGAGAGGGAGAGAGAGAGCGAGAGAGAGAAGAAAAAAAAAGAGAGAGGGAGAAAGAGGAGAGGGGAAGGGGAGAGAGGGAAAAAAAAAGGGGGAAAAAGGGAGAGGGGGGGGGAGAGGGGGAAGGGGGGGAGGAGAGGGGGAGAGAAGGGAGAAGAGAGAGAGAGAGAGAGAGAGAGAAGAGAGAGAGAGAAGGAAGAGAAGAGAGAGAGAGAGAGAGAGAGAGAGAGAGAGAGAGGGGGAAACCCAAGAAAAAGCATCAAAAAATGAATTTAAAAGATGGATTTCGACTAAATGAAAAACTTTCATACTGTAATTACAGTTAACGAAAATCTTTTATTGTTTTCTGGAGAGGACTCATTTGAAAAATAACAGTTTAAAATAAAGTGAATTGATATCTTTTCCAAAATGAAAAAAAAAAACTTTGCTGAAGTATAAATCATTTGATTTCAATCCTTTAGAGAAAAAAACTTAAGATCATGATCTTGCACACTGTCACAACTCCTTTTTGTTTTAAGGTTTTTTAAGAATTTTGCCTTAACTTATTTTTTTAAAAACACATCAGTACCAAAATTTACTGATCAACATTTTTTTTTTACCAACAACTTGTCAATGTATGTAAACAGAACAGCCTACTCATTTTCAACTGCATAAATGATATCTTTTAACAGGGAGTATGAAACAGAAAATTTTCTCACCGTTTTTTAAAAGTCAGAAGCACGCCCCACCCCCACCCCCACCCCCCCATGCGGCATTTTTGTAGCATGGGTGGAAGCAACAAACTGTTGCAGATTCTTCGACACAGCAAGAGGTCTGCCCCGGGGGGGAAATGAAATGCAGGTCCGGGAAGATCTCCACTGGCGCCCGGTTTTTTTTCTCCAGTGAACAGGAAAAAACCCCCTGGCGATAGTCATTTCGGTGGCACTTCCCCTGTTCACAAGGAAACCGGTAAAACAGATCTAAAAACGGGGTTAGGAAATTAAAAAAAAAAAGAGGGGGGGGAAAAATGGTGTAAAAATAAAACAGAAATAAAGACAAGACCGGGGAAAGAGCCTTTAACAAAAATTTACGATAAAAAAGAGAGTAAAAAAAAATGAGTAGGAATAAGAAAAAAAGTACAAATTTTTAAAAGTCTGAAGAAACGAAACTCTTGAAGTTTAAGAATCAAAAAAAGGTTTACATGACAAAAAAATGGACAAGTGACTCACAAAGACAAAAACAGATTGGATTGAAAAAATTTTCCTTAAAAAAAAAGACCCAGACATA
Organism: Stramonita haemastoma; assembly: GCA_030674155.1. Taxonomy (NCBI): domain Eukaryota; kingdom Metazoa; phylum Mollusca; class Gastropoda; order Neogastropoda; family Muricidae; genus Stramonita; species Stramonita haemastoma. The sequence continues at coordinate 2,741 of JASPKP010006117.1, forward strand.
TGGACATGAAATTATAAAATTTTTCCCTTTCATTTTAGAAAGTGCAGGCCCTGCTCTCACACTTCTCGGTCACGGCACGATGATCCACATACAACCACCCAGTTAGGACCCATGTATCGAGAAAAAGGAGGAGGATCTTTCCCAAGGAAATTATTAAAAAAAGGGGTGAAACAAGAGTTACAGCCCTACTGACCACTGTACTGATCTAAAAAGGGGGGAAGACAAAAGTCCAGTCTCTAATGACTAATGAAATAATGCACGAATGAGTTACAACCCGAAATCTAAAAAATGCAAGATTAGGTGAAAAGAGTCAAAACCCCCCTCATGATCCCGTAAACGATTTAAGAAAGGAGTAAAAGATCCCACCCGTCAGAACCACTGTAACATGTAAGCGACAACATCACAACCCCTCAGTCCACTGTAAAAAACCTTTGTAGAGGGAGACCCAAGATCACTGGTACCAGGTTTGCTCTCCTCTGAACTCCCCCTCCCCCTTTTTTGGACTATTTTTATTCATTTTCTTTCACCTAGTTAATTTATGTTTTGTTGTTTAGATTTTATTTAAGTATTGGTTTTTATTTTGCAAAATTTTAGATTTCATTTCTAAGTCTATTTTTGCCTAACTTTTGGGGGGGAAAGGGGAGCCTTTTTATTTTTGTTTTTTTAATTCTTTTTTTCTTTTTAAAATTCTATCTTTTTGTTTTAGCTTTTAGTGAGGAGCTTTGGGCAACCAGAAGTTTGGGTGTCCAGTGTCATTTGAAAACAACTGAAAATGGCAACCATCAAAACCGATACTCCCCAAAAAAACATAAATCACAACAAATCTAAAAACTATGAACATAACATCTCCAAAGAACAAAACCCCCCAAAAACTATGGAGCCAAAAATTCCCACCCCAAACTATCATCTCCGAAAATTAAAAAGCACTCCCAAAAATTTGGAATACAACATACACCCCGAACAATCAAGCAAAAACATATCTCCGAAAACTAGGGATCACAACACATCCCCAAAAACTTGGGGGGGGAATATCAAAAGTATAGTACTCCCAAAAAACATATACAAAATATACCCCAAAAACTATGAAGCCAACCCCCCCCCCCAAAAAAAAAAAAGGGGATTGGACCCAAAACACCTCCGCAACTATGGCGCAGCACATCCCATCCTGAAGCTTTTAAAATTTTTCATGATCCATACCCCCTACCCCAAAGAAGATTTCCCTTTATCCTCCATTCTTAATCCTTGATAAAAAGGGGCCCCCCCCAAAAGGAATAAGTTATCGTAAATGTTTCACACTGTCAAAATTGAGGGGAATATCGGCAAACAAAAACAAATTTTTGTTATATAGAGAGACATTGTAAAAAAAGAATTATGGGGGTGAAGTATTTGGGGTTTTCTATAGATAGACGGTATTACAGAGAGAAGAGAGAGAGAGAGGAGAGAGAGAGAGAGAGAGAGAGAAAAAGGAAGACAGACAGACAGACGCCCAGACAGACAGACAACAGACAACAGACACACACACCCCACACACACACACACACACCACACACACACCCACAAACATCGAGAGGGGAGGACAAAAAAAAAGGGCATACAACTTGGACACTGAATATACCGTTAAAAGGATACTGTCCAGATTTGTTTTTTTGTAAGCGAAAAGGGGGGTGGGGGGGTGAGAACCTGCTAAACTCTTTTAAAAGTTTGGAGGAGGGGGGGGGGGGGGGGGCAATATGCGGAAAGTTTCGTGGTTTCGACAGGCACTGAAAAAATTAATAGTTCATTCAGTGTAGCAAGATTCTTAGGTGGGAATCGGGGAAAGCCAGAGGAATGGAGCTCACGGATAGTTTGGTTTTGTTTTTTATCCCTGTTTTTTTAAACAACTTTTCATTTTTCTCTTCCTTTTCCTTTTTTAATTCAAATATGAAAAAAGTATTTTTGAATAACCCGAGGTCATAAAAAAGGGGCTTTCACTTACCTGTGGCCTCACAACAAACCTACAAGGGGGCAGCAACATCAATGCGTCTTGTCCATTTCGCACAAACGGAATGTCTGAACAGTGAAGGCGAAAGCATATGAATTTATGTAAGTTCAGCCCTCTTGAGGGATCAGAACTCCCATTTTCCCCGGCATGGGGGGCCCAAGGGGGAGGGCAAAACCCCAAAAAACACTTTTTACCAGCCGCCATGGCGCAGTGGTTTAGCGCTCAGATTTTGGACTGGGAAGGGGTCCGGTTCGAATCCTAAGAATCATAGGGTTTTTTTTTTTATACTCCCCCCCGGGCTCCTACCCGGGGTGAGTGTGCTGTGGGCTCAGTGGGAAGACGGGGACCACACAGTCGAGCTTCATCAACTCACGGATGCGAGTTTGAGTGTTGCCAAAATTCCCTGCCCAAATACTGCAGGTGTCTGCATCTCTTGGGGCCCGTTTGCGAAGAATAGTATGTAGAAGCATTAAGTACAACCTGTAAATGTTCTCCCCCAAAAGTCTTTTGGGATGAGATTTTAAAGGGGGTGTGTGAAAAACGCACGCAGAACATTTTTGCCCACATGTTAAATCCTTTTCCGTTTTTTCGTAAGAGTAGGGGCCTCGTGTGGGGTGGGAACGATACATTTACAAAACTGCATACACACAGGGACGGATGTAAAAAAGCAAAAGAGTGCTTATTTCCTTTACCTCGATATAAAAGAATAAATCAAATCAGAAAAAAAAGCATATGCACTTCCACAGCAGCAGCTTTACTCTCCTTATCATAACAGATCACATGCAAAAAAAATTGTTTTGGTGGTCCCGTTGTTTGGTCTCATTATGACCTCAATTTGGTTTTCCCCATACCTTCTGTCCCTGTGGTGAGTTTGCCTAAAAGCCTTTGGGGCTGGAGGTTTGCGAGGGATGTTCGATGGGGGACGTTGGCTGTTGCCCCCCCTCAGATGGGTCACTCACCAGTCGGGCTCACTGACGAGCTAATACGTCGTTAGTGGGGGGCTTATTTAGGGGGGGGGGGGGGGGGATGTGTTGTTAGCTCAGAACAGGCACCCCCAAAAGTGACCCAGCAGCAGTGCGGGGCCCCCCTCTGGCTGGTGGCCCCCAATGGAAAACCTGATTTTGAATGGCCGCGTGGGACTTCCGACCCTGGCGAGAGACATAACCCAAAGTGGGTATGGCGTTTGGGAGAGTGAAATAAGCACATGGGAACAGCAGGAGGGGATGTCACAGAAATGAGGCGCAAAAAAAAAAAATTTGGCACTTTTGGGTTAAAGGAATTCCAATGGCGGTCATTGCTCAAAAATTTCCCCCCCTTTTCCCTTTACTATTTTGTTGTTGTTATGTTCTTGTTGTTTTTGTTGTTTTTGTTGTTTTTTTGGGTTTATAGTGAAAAGTAGAAAGTGAGTAGTAGTATAGTATAGTAGTAGTAGTAGAAAATGTTATTATCATTTTTTTTTTTTATTTTATTAAAAAAATTTGGCTACTAAAGGGTCGCCGTTGCTTTGTTTTTTTTTGGGTGTGTTTTTTTAAGGTCCCGCATTAATTGGACAGAGATGCTTGCAAACAGGAAAAAGGGAAAATCCTCTGAAGCGGTGTACAGTTGTCTATAAGTCTAATTAATAATAATAATAAAATAAATGGAATTTATATACGCTATATCTTGCAAAAAAAAAATCAAAGCGTTTGCATTCAACCAATTCTTGCCATGCACCCAACAACAATTTAGTTTTTTAACGAACCCAATGAACACACCCACACACACACACAAAACCCCACACACACACACACACCACAACACACACACACACACACAAAACCACACACACACACAAAAGGGGTTAAAAACATTTGGGGCAGGGTGGGGGGATTTTTTCGGCGTTGAAGCGGGGGCAGAAGAGAAACGGGATAGGAAAGCTTAGTTTTGAAAAAGTGTGTCTTGGGGCTGGTTTTAAAATTTAAATTTAAATTTAATTTGGCAAGTATTTGAAAACAGTCACACACGCAAACCTCTCACTAATGTGCACTTCTGGGGGTTTTTAGACCGATTCCCATGAAATGAATACGGACAAGGCGAGAACACATGATATTTTTTGGGGGTGCCCCCTTACGATGTTTTGGAAAAGTTCTCCAAAACAACAAAAACAAGTCCATTTCGGCGAATCAGTGACTCGACAAATCCTCTACTTTTTTTTAAAAAAAACCGAAAGAAAAAAAAAGAAAAATAACAATAAAGGGGCCTTGGGTGAAGATAAAAGGAATCAAAGACCCCCTGCTATATTTGCAGAGATGCTCGATCAGTCGGGGATAGGTAGAGGAGGCCGCCATCTGACCCCTGCGTATGTCCCTTGGCCCTATCATTTCCCCTCTAATCTCTGCCCAAAACCCTGTGAAAAAGAGGGGGGAAAGGAAACGACCCCCAAGTACCTCAGTCCCCTTCAGCGCTAAAAGCACCAGAAAACTGTGGCCCCCAAAGTATTATTTTTCCTTCGATCCCCCCCCCACTTTTCAATCTCTCCCCCTTTCCCCCTTGGGGGGGGGGGGGGGGCCTTTCCATCCTTTATAAACCCCCACCGAGTTCCCTTCATCTTTGGTTGGCTTTTCGGCCTTGCTGAAAAAGCACTGAGCTGTGTCATTTGAGAGAAAAGAGAGAGAGAGAAAAGAGAGAGAGAGAGAGAAGAGAGAGAGAGAGAGAGACAGAGACAGAGACGAGACAAGACCAGAGAGAGACAGAGACAAGACAGAAAAGAAGGGGGGGAAGAAGGGGGAAGAAAAAGAAGAAGAAGAAGAAGAAGAAGAAGAAAAGAAGAAGAAGAAGAAGAAAAAAAGAAGAAGAAGAAGAAGAAAAAGAAGAAAACAACAACAACAACAACAAACAACCAAATTGAGATTTTTGTTGTTGTGTGTTCCCCGTTTAACACCTGAACTTGCCCATATAACCAAAAACCTGTCTCACTTATCCCCCGGGGAAAAAATTTCTGCAAGGCTTAAATTTGCCACCGGAATAACGGGTTTGCCTGTGTGGCTGTTTTCAATACATCGCAAACGGCAGCCATCCACCACTTCAGGGGTTTTTGGGATTTGGGCGAGTAGAGGTCTATTTTATTTATTTTTTTATATGGGGGAAAAAGGAATAAGCACTCATGTGTTTTTACACCCAGCCCCCGTGTTATGCAGTTTTGTAAACATTGTCATCTATTCCCTACGGCACACAATGGCCTACTTTACGAAAGTGGAACCGATTTTAACGTGTCCCAAAGATTTTTTCTGCGTGCGTTCGCACACGGGCCTTATTTACAAGTCTAACAAAAGGGTTTTGGGGGGAGAGCGGAGTCGCATGATGTCTGAACTCCAGGGGAAAAATCCCCTCGAACAGGAATCCCAACCCGGGTCGTCAAAATTTCGTGTGCAATGTTCGACCACCTAGGCCACCGCCCCCCCGAGCTATGCTAAGGGCTTGTCATGGCTGAAGGCAGTCTCAAACACCATTATTTTTACAAGTATAACAAAAAAGGTAATGTTTGACCTTGGACCTTTTAGTCAATAAAATGCACAGCTTTGCTTCCTGGGGCCAAAAAATTTTGAGATAAAATAAGTCTTTTTTTTTTTTGCGTCCAAAACCCTGTGGAGCTCCCATTCCCGCGGGTTCCCACACCCCCGTTTCAATCTCCCGCCACAGCCATACCCCCGGTTCGTTGTTTCATCCTCAGGGGTGGGGGGGAAGTCCCCAGGGAGCTTTATCAATAAAAAGGGCCCCTGTGGGCCACCCGCCGAGGGGCCCCGCACTTTTGTTTGGGGCACTTTGGGGGGGGTTTTAGTGGTGCCGTTCTGGCTAACATATGCAGGGCACCACCTACTAAACCCCCACTAAAGACACTATTGCTCAGTCGCGGAGCCAGACAGTGAGTTGCCCACCCGAGACATAAGTCTTTTTATGTTGATAACACTGTTTTTTTGTGTTTAGGGTTGATCTCAAAGAAATAAGGCAAAAAACCCCTTTATTCAGAACAATGATGACTTTAAAATTTGAAGTTCATGAGGTAAGTCTAAACCCTTGTCTTTTTAGAAACGTCATTTTCAATTCTAATCAGCTATCCCTTATATCACTAATTTTTTGCCTCTTCCCTTGAAAAATTTTTTTTAATGTTGTAATATTTTAGCACATTGTAAAAAAGAAGTGATAAAGACGTATGAAAGAAGTGGAAAATTAATGGGTTTTAGATTAAAAATTGTATTTTTATGGGGGGTGACCCTAGCACAAAGAGTCAACGTAAAACTTCGCCTTCATCTTTCAAAAAAGCACAAGACCAACCACCTCTTTTTTTTCTTTTAAAAAAAAGTAGGTAGTTGTAAAAATACTTTTTTAAAAATGAAAAAAATAATCATTTTGCGCAAAGAGAAAATGGAAAGGCAAGATGGAGGGGGGGGGGGGGTACTTTTTTTTCTTCAATAAGCTTAATTTTTTTTTTTGGATTAGATTTACTCCCAGCGGGTATTTTCGATTTAGGGACACCAAACTTGTCACTTTACGGCTCTCCGTTACAAAAAAGTAGGGCCAATTTTTTCCAACCCCCAGGAGAGGAGAGGGTCCCCCCTCAAATAGCTGGCCCTAAGAACGGGCTCGATGCCTCGCCCCCACGACCACCTAGGTTAGGGACACCTTTACCCCTTTTTCCTTTTGCATCAGCCTAACTGAAAATTTACCCTTTTCCAAACCAAAATTTTTTATGATCACATCCAACAAACCATGTCACACAATCTTTTTCAAGGGCACCTGTGCTTTCCAAAAATTTTATTGCTGTCTTATCGATGTTGTTTAGGAACAAGTGCCCGTAGATACTGAATTCACGCCTTTCACTTTGGCACTTCATTTTTAATTTTTTTGTTTCCCTTTTTGTTTTTGTTGGGTTTTTTTGGGTTTTTAAGGGAGGAAGTGGGGGTTTTTAGCGTATGTAACATTGGGGGCACAAAAATCGTGTGGTGTGTGTGTTGTGTGGTGTGTGTGTTGGTTGTGGGGTGTGGGGTGTGTGTGTGGTGTGTGGTGTGGGTTGTTTTTGTGTGTGTGGTGGTGGGAAAAAGGTTGGGGGAGAAGTGCAGAATTTTCATGCAAAGGCAAAAGTTTGTTAATTCTACAACTTTTTTTAAAAAGAAAATGAAAATAAAATATTTTTCCCCCCCCCCCCCCCCTTGGAGTACTTGCAATGTGTTTTGCTCATTTTTGGGGAGAAAATCGTTATCTTGGGAAACACTCCATTGGGAAACTTTCCGCCCGTTTTTGCCTACGTCTGTCTTTCAGTTCTCTCCTCTCATTTTGTCTCTGTCTTCTGTCTGTCTGCCTGCCTGCCCGTCTATCTTCTGCCTGCCTCCTGCCTGTCTGTTTTGTCTTGTCGTCTGTCTGTCCCCTCTGTCTGTCTGTCTGTCTCTTTACATACACAAATACACAAACAAAAAACTCATTAAAACACACACCCCTTGTCTGCTTTGTCTGTTTCTGTCTGTCTGTCCCCCTTCCCGTTTTCCCCTCCCCCCTTTCTCACACACACAACACAACACACACAAATACACAAAAAACACAACAATCAACACACAACATACACACACACACACAAACAAACACACACACACAACACACCCCCATTCAAAAACACACACTACAAACACACACACAACAAACACACACACAACAAAAACACCACAACAAAAACACACCCACACCAAAAACCACCACCCACACCACATACATACACAAACAAGCACACACAAACACACAAACACAGAGAAAAAAAAAACCCACCAAAAACCACCCGGAATAAAAAAATTCTAGCAAATTATTTTCACCTGTCAGGACAGTGCCAGACCGGGGCGCAGTAAAGTTTACAAGAAGTTGATTGAAATAGTATAAGATGTGACGTATCCGGATTACACAGACAATCCTGGCATTCGTTGTTACCCATGCCCTGCAGGAACATTCTGGGGGAGCGCTTCGTCTAGGAAAAAATCCCACCCTCTCGCCTATCTCTTCCACAACATACACAGTTAAAAAAAAAAAAAAAGAAAGAAAATTTTGTGCTTATAATGAAAACAAGGAAAAAAAATCTTGCATTCAAAACTATAACTCTCCCCCCATTTTTTTTCGCAAACAGAAAAAAAAAAAATGAAGGGGGAATGAAAAATTTTTACATAAAGTGTATTTATTGCCCAAAAACCAATTGGGAAGGTCAAAGTGATTTACCTTGACACCGCTGTGTTCATGTTACAAACAGGGACTGAAATATTCCATACTTTCACAAAAAGTAAAGGGACTACATTTTTTTGAAGAAAAATTAAAAAAGCTCAAAAAATGGAAAAGGAAAAAACCCCACACTACTACTACTACTGCTACTAAGTAAAATAAAAGAATAGAACAAAAAGAAAATGCTTTTTATGATAACAAAAACAATATTATTCACATTTATTAATACCGCCCATTTCAGACTTTTTTTAATGTATTGATGGTGATAAACTAGAAAAGAAAAAGTTTGTGAGTTTTAAAAAACAATATAAACACAGAATTGATGTTAAAATACCCCCAAAAGAATAAAAAAAACCCCAACCTTTCCCCTCCCTCTCCTTTTCTTTTTTCAAGTACAGGGCCTACCTCACAATCACAACAACAATAGGTAATCATTTTTCCCCGCTGGAATTAGCCTTACTTCCATATGTTTCACTTTTTCATTTCCCTTTTATTTAAAAGGTAAAATTGGAAAAATCATATGAACGTGAGTATCAGTAAGCTAGTGTATAAACCCGATTCTTTTTTCTTAACTCCAAAAATAAAAGCAACTTATTGCTTCAATTTTTTTCCCCCGCTCCTGTATCAAAACAAAAAAAGGGATTTTTCAACCAAAATCATTACCATCAAAATGATTGGGTTTCGACCATCAACACTTTCTGGGAAGAGAAAACATGCTGGGAATATTATCTCCATTTCCTCAACAAAGGAAACTGAAGAAAGATTGTCAATTTTTCTTCACCCAAAAAATAGACACACACAGGTTCATAAATTGTAGCATAAAGAGGTGAAGATACAGGACAAGTCAAATGTTTTCCCACACTAGCACTGTGATACTTCATAGCAGTTTCACTGGTCAATTCTTTGGCAAACCTACTGTAAATACTGAATGAATTTTTTGAGCAAAAGTAAAAAGCTAAAAGGGAAGACACACAACTGTTTTCCCCTTTTTAAAACCAAACAACATGACACGGCGACAAAACAAAAGACATATTAAAGACTGTGAAGGATGGAACAGGTGTCCAAAGCACTGGGAAGGAACAAAAATATCAAGGCTTTCCCTCTTTTTACACTTCTGCAACTCAGACACCTTTGTACATTTTGTGTCATCCTACCATAAGCTATAGCTGCTTTACTTGTGTGCAAAATGCTGTGAATATAATTCCCCATAGCATGGCTTTTTAGCTCTTTTTAAGATCTCAAGAGAACTAGAGTCAGGGGTGTGTTAAATCTTTGGGGAAAAGATAATCACAGCAAAATGGCAGCCAGCAGTGTCCAAGCCTCGGGGGGGGTTGGGATTTTAAAAAAACCATACTTACCCACAGTTCAAAAATTGGTCATAATACTAAGCTGTGTTTTTTTTTCATGGAAGCAGTTATTCATACAGCAAGAAAATCACAAAAACAAAACTAACTAAATGTATTTTTGGCTTTTTATTTTAAAATTAAGAAATGAAAAGGAAAAACACAACCACAAAAAATCTCACATTTGAAAAGAGATAAAAAAAACAAGTTTTTTAAATGCTTTTTCCTCCTCATTCAAAGACCAAGATAAGACCATAACAGAAAGTTTGCAGGGTTTTTTTACATTGCTTTAAAAAAAAAAGCCCAAAAATACAAATGAAAAAATAGTATTTAAAAACCCCCTAAAAAATAAAACCTAAAAAAACAAAGTGTTGATATTTTAAGTAATTTCATTTAAAGCTTTTAAAACAGATTTTTTTGATAAAAACTTAATACTTCTTCTAAAAAACAAAAAAACAAAAAAACAAAACCCATAAATATTTGTCTCTAAACAAGAAATAAGGGGAATCTAACAAATCAAGTATACAATCTGGATAAAGAACATTACCTTTTTCTACATAAATGATCACATTAAAAATGCCACTGTTTTCCCCTTTGGCCGGGATGTTGAACTGTTTCTCCAACTTTCCCTCACGGGAAAAAACAATCCGAAGGTTGTTACTGCCTGCACGAAGGGAACCAAATTTTATCACACAATTTTTAGAGAGCCTGTAAAACTTCATCAATCAGAATCCTCCCTTTTTCGGGAAAGCCACCATTCAAAAGCTAGATTCACAGGCAGAAGGCTTTATAGTAAAATGCATAGTTTTCTTGGGGCTGAAATGATTTTGACATTTGCTATGAAACCTTAATCATTGATAGAAAACGCTGACTATTTCCTTTATTGAAAAAAACCTATTTTTTTTCATTGCTTATGGGTGTCAAGACTGTCCTCATAAAGCCTCACATCATATAAAAATTTAATTTAAGCAACAGTTTTATGGAGATAAGTTTTAACAGGAAAATTTATGACCAGGAAAAACAGCAAATATTTGCATGGTAAGCAATTTTATTTTGATGTTTTTTTTTTTTTAAAAATTAACTTTTTTTCTTTGTTGCAGGTACAAGGGGGTTAACATCAAAGTTACAAAAAGAGTGTTTATATATTCCATGCTGAAATCTTTCTTTTTTTTTAAACAGGGTCAACAGGGGGGTTTGTGAAAATGAATCCCTTTTTACGATAACAAATAGGAACTGGATATCTATGTACCTACAATTTTTAATCTTTTTATTTACTTACAGGGGGGCAACAAGGGGACAAACATCAGTATGGTGTAAAACCCTTATTTTGAAATAAAAGAAAAAAAAAAACCCCACTATGCTGTTTTGAAAAAAATTTGGGAGGAGTTTCAGGGGAAAAAGAAAACAAATAAACAAAAAATTTCAATAGAAATGACAGTAACAATCCTCATCTGCATAATGTTTAGTTATAAGGGACCTACCTTCCCCCGGCATGCTACACTGAACACACATTCAAAGAGAGGTAACTCCCTGATGAAAAGACTAGGCAAAAAAAGGGTTTAGGGTATTTGTAGCTCCCCCACGAAAAGAGTCGCTTAGCACATTACCAATTTTGCGCTAGGAGCCATTTTAAAGGGAGGGGGCGGTCAAGTTGTCTTTGAGATTTTGATCGTTTTTAACATATCTGTTTTCTCTACCTGTAATAAAATATCAAACCATAAATTTTTTATTCCTTTTTCTTTTAAATGTGTTTTGAAAATACCCAAGCCCTCATTCTGACAACCTTTACGAAAAAAAATTTGCCCGTTTTTTTCCTTTTGTCACATCCGCAGTGTATCTTTTTAATTTGTAATAACTTTGCACAAATTGTCCATTTTCAATTGTTTTTTGTATTTGATAGCCCCTTTTTTTTTCACATTAATAACATTTAATAACTAAAAATTGCCTCATGTGCACCCGTCTCATTATGTGGTGGAGCGTTTCCCCTTTTTTTCTTTCCATTATGTAACCCTTTTTTTGCCTTGGAGGGATAACTGTGAAAACGGGGACACTTTTTTGGAACTTGATTCTTGTCCTCTTTAAAAAGGGAATTTTGTCTCCTGTTGTTCATCGGCCATCAGTTGTTATTTTGTTTTTATGTTAATGTTTTTGGTGGATTTTGTTTTCAACACTGATCAAAACAAAACTGATACAACAATATCTGACATGATTGGTTTTGGGTTTTCTTTAACAAACTAAGATTGGGTCCACCCAAAACACAAAACTTTTGTGCAAAAAATTAAACCACCCAAAAAAAAAACGAAAAACAACTAGACTTTGAGAACAAAGATGGAAATATTTTTATGTTGTTTGAAAGTTTTCTTTTTTTGTTTTTTTTGTTTTTTTTACATTTCTTTTTTTGTGTTCCAAATACCCTCCTTTTTGACATCCTTTTCAATACGAATTACAGGTAACCCTTACAACTCAAGGGAAAC
>JASPKP010006118.1:5000-10000 GCA_030674155.1 Stramonita haemastoma
AGGAGAAGGGAGGAGGAGAAGGTAGCGAGAGGAGAAGGGAGGAGGAGAATGTAGCGAGAGGAGAAGGGAGGAGGAGAAGTAGCGAGAGGAGAAGGAGGAGGAGAATGTAGCAAGAGGAGAAAGGAGGAGGAGAATGTAGCGAGAGGAGAAAGGAGGAAGAGAATGTAGCGAGAGGAGAAAGGAGGAGAGAATGTAGCGAGAGGAGAAAGGAGGAGGAGAATGTAGCGAGAAAGGAGGAGAATGTAGCAAGAGGAGAAGAGAGAGGAAATGTACGAAGGAGAAAAAGAGAGAATGTAGCGAGTGTAACTGAACTTTTTGCTGATCAAACCAAAACGAAAATTATGTCTAGTCTCGACAAAAACGGTAAAATATAACCTTTGTTCTGCCACCAATTTATATTGATAATAATGTCATTAAAGAAGTAGACACACATACACTCCTAGGAGTTACTATTGATAATGATCTTTCCTGGTCACGCCATATTAACTTTTTTTTTACAGACGAATCTCTCAAAAGATATTTCGGCTCTCTAAAAATAAACTTTCTTGACCTAGATTCTCGTAGACAGTTTTATTATACGTATATTCAAACATTTATTGATTATGCTCAACATTATATGATGGATGTAGCGCCATTAGCTTAAAACCCCTTTTAAGAATCCATAAACGAGCTGTTAAAGCGATGCTCTTAAAGCCTTCCACCTTGACACCCCGAGACTATATTGAATTGGGTATCCTCCCTCTAACTTACCATCTGGAATATAGTAAAGCGATCATAATGTTTCGTATGATGAACGGTTTTGCTCCATTTACCCTGACTACTAGGTTCCCAATTAATCAGTCAAGATACACCGATAACATAATTATTCCTAAACCAAGGCTCGATCTTTACAAAACAAGTCTTTGTTACTCTAGAGGAACTGTTTGGAATTCTTTACCAAAAATTATTCAAGATAAAAATTGTATAGCATCTTTTAAGCGTACTTATAAATTATTCCTGTTTCAAAAAAATGCGTCAAACAGACTCCTAAACTATAGTCGTTGTCATTATTATACATGTTAAAACTGGGGCGATTGTTAGCATCACATTCTGAAAGAAATCATCTGGTAAAAACAATAAAAACAGATCGACAGACTGTATTTCATGGCCTCAGATCTCGTACTTATTTCTACTGCTTCTGTATTATGATTATTGTATAATATAATTATCATAGTGATCATGTACTCTGACTGCTTTTGTTGTTGTTGGGTTTTTTGTTGTTGCTGAGTTGCGCGCACCCATATCCAGCCCCCTGCAAAAAAGCTGCGGTATTGGGCAAAGACGGGACCCAAAGAGCCGTTTTCAGATCCATCCTACCCCGACTTTTGCACGGTTACAGACCCCAAGGCACCAAGACAACATGGCACTGTGTGCATACACCCTTTCCTACCAACTTCCATGTGTGTGGGCGCTGGACTTGTGGCGACAACTCAGCCCCCAAGAGCTGAGAAAGCTAGTTTGTCGCAAGGAGTTCTGCTACAGTGTACGCAACAAAAACCAATCCGTGCGCACAATAATAATGACAATATACAGCAATATGATGCACCACAGCAAAGTGCAGGGTCCTCGCCACATGCGTGCATATAAGCAAACACACTGACAAACACCAGCGTGCGCGTGCGTGCGCGCATGCATACCCAACCCTCTGCAAAAAAAAGTGCGGTTTTGGGCAAAGACGGGACCCAAAGAGCCGTTTTCAGGCCCGTCCTACCTCGACATTTGCATGGTTATAGACCCGAGGCACCAAGACAACATGGCACTGTATACATACACCCTCTACTACAAATTTCCATGTGTGTGGCGCCGGACTTGTGGCGACAATGCAGCCCCCAATAGCTGAGAAAGCTAGTTTGTTGCAAGGAGTTCTGCTACAGTGTACTCAACAAAAACCAAGCAGTGCGCACAATAATAATGACAATATACAGCAATATGATGCACCACAGCAAAGTGCAGGGTCCTCGCCACATGCGCACATACAAGCAAACACACTGACATACACCAGCGCGCGCGCACGTGCGCGCACGCATACCCAGCCCCCTGCAAAAAAGGTGCGGTTTTGGGCAAAGACGGGACCCAAAGAGCCGTTTTCAGGCCCGTCCTACCCCGACTTTTGCACGGTTACAGACCCCAAGGCACCAAGGCACCAAGACAACATGGCACTGTATGCATACACCCTCTCCCACCGACTTCCATGTGTGTGGCGCCGGACTTGTGGCGACGTGGTATCACCCAATGTTGTCTTCCCATCATTTCCTCTGTCTGCCTCTTCGTCTCCCTCCTTTTACAGTTCCCTGTAAGACTGTCTTGGCCAGTCCAGATGTTCGTGTGACGTGCCCGTACCACTTTAGCATGCATTTTTTCACTGTAGTCAGGAGCTCTTCATATGGTCCGATGGCATTTTTAATTCTGGTTTTCACTTCCTAATTAGTGATGTCATCTTTGTCTGAGATACCAAGAGTTTGCGAAATTTTCTCATCTCCATTGCCTGTATTCTTCTTTCAATGTCTGCTGTTAATGTCCACGTTTCAAGTATAAACATAAATGCATAATATGACAATGAAAAGTTATATGACTATACAAATATGATAAGTATAAACGACTTCATATCCTTCTGTGTCCTCATTATCTCGTTTACGATTTTTGTGAGGAGTTTTGAGGGGCTTCCGGATTACTCGATGGGACGGGGTAGCTCAGTGGTCAGAGCACTTGCCTTCCCCAAAGTAAGCTTAAGTAGCATCGAGCGTGGCTACCAACTGACTGTATGGGTGACCGTTTGCGTGCCTTGGCTTCAGGACAGTCCCCCAGTCCACCCAGCTGTAAATGGGCACCCGTCCTCTCTAGGGTCAGGGAAAGTAAAGCAGCGAGGGAGAGGAGATGGGCGCCGCCTTCAGTATGCTGGCTCCTGGAGAAGCTGAGGTCTCTGATGCCTTGCTCCCCTACGACCACATAGGTTAGGGACACCTTTACTTTTACCTTTTTTTTTACCTTTCTATTTTCGTTTGAAGGGAAAGGAAAAGGAATGGAACTGCTTAAAAATCAATATCAACTTGAGTTCAAGACATACAAAGAACTGTGCAGAAAAATCGTTATATGGAGCGTAAAAATAACTGAAAATCTTAGATAATCGTATCAAAAAACAACATTCCTTGTCATTTGTGACGAGAAAAATGGGTCTGTTACCTTCGCTAAAAAAAAACCCCAAGATCTTTAACAACCTGTACAGGAAGGAGTGGACCAAATGATGGACAACGTTCTACAGGGGCATTGATTTCTTTGTTTGATGTGGCGTTTTTTCTCTCTCTGGTTGGTCAAAAAAAAAAAATGGCGAGAGAGAGAGAGAGAGAGACAGACAGACAGACAGACAGACAGACAGACGGACAGACAGACAGACAGACAGAGAGGCACCCACAGAGAGAGAGAGAGAGAGAGGAGAGAGAGAGAGAGAGAGAGAGAGAGAGAGAGAGAGAGAGAGAGAGAGACAGAGAGAGACAGAGAGAGACAGAGAGAGACAGAGAGAGAGAGAGAGAGAGAGAGAGAGAGAGAGAGAGAGAGAGAGAGAGAGAGAGAGAGAGAGAGAGAGAGAGAGAGAGAGAGAGAGAGAGAGAGAATGACAATGACAATGACAAAATGGTTTATTGTTCAGACTCACAGTGTTCATAAACAAAGAGAGATGAATAAACAGGATTACAACAAAATATCAAATTCAGCAAAATGTTTGATGAGACAAAAAGAACACCCAAAACAGTATGAATGTAGCGGGAGGAGAAGGGAGGAGGAGAATGTAGCGAGAAGAGAAAGGAGGAGAATGTAGCGAGAGGAGAAGGGAGGAGGAGAATGTAGCGAGAAGGGAGGAGGAGAATGTAGCGAGAGGAGAAGGGAGGAGGAGAATGTAGCGAGAGGAGAAAGGAGGAGGAGAATGTAGCGAGAAGGGAGGAGGAGAATGTAGCGAGAAGGGAGGAGGAGAATGTAGCGAGAGGAGAAGGGAGGAGGAGAATGTAGCGAGAAGAGAAAGGAGGAGAATGTAGCGAGAAGGGAGGAGGAGAATGTAGCGAGAAGGGAGGAGGAGAATGTAGCGAGAGGAGAAGGGAGGAGGAGAATGTAGCGAGAGGAGAAGGGAGGAGAATGTAGCGAGAAGGGAGGAGGAGAATGTAGCGAGAGGAGAAGGGAGGAGGAGAATGTAGCGAGAAGAGAAAGGAGGAGAATGTAGCGAGAAGGGAGGAGGAGAATGTAGCGAGAGGAGAAGGGAGGAGGAGAATGTAGCGAGAGGAGAAGGGAGGAGGAGAATGTAGCGAGAGGAGAAGGGAGGAGGAGAATGTAGCGAGAGGAGAAGGGAGGAGGAGAATGTAGCGAGAGGAGAAGGGAGGAGGAGAATGTAGCGAGAAGGGAGGAGGAGAATGTAGCGAGAGGAGAAGGGAGGAGGAGAATGTAGCGAGAGGAGAAGGGAGGAGGAGAATGTAGCGAGAGGAGAAGGGAGGAGGAGAATGTAGCGAGAAGGGAGGAGGAGAATGTAGCGAGAGGAGAAAGGAGGAGAATGTAGCGAGAGGAGAAAGGAGGAGGAGAATGTAGCGAGAGGAGAAGGGAGGAGGAGAAGGTAGCGAGAGGAGAAAGGAGGAGGAGAATGTAGCGAGAAGGGAGGAGGAGAATGTAGCGAGAGGAGAAAGGAGGAGGAGAATGTAGCGAGAAGGGAGGAGGAGAATGTAGCGAGAGGAGAAGGGAGGAGGAGAATGTAGCGAGAGGAGAAAGGAGGAGGAGAATGTAGCGAGAAGGGAGGAGGAGAATGTAGCGAGAGGAGAAAGGAGGAGGAGAATGTAGCGAGAGGAGAAAGGAGGAGAAGGTAGGGCGGTGTAACTGAACTTTTTGCTGATCACACCTCTATCTATTTTTCTTATTCTGACTTGAAACAACTATTTCATTATATGCAAGAAAATGCCAATCAATTGCTGGAATTGACTAAACTTAAT
>JASPKP010006120.1:0-5000 GCA_030674155.1 Stramonita haemastoma
TTCGGGAAACCCCCTTTGGGGAAACTCCACAGAGACCACATAAAAACGAAGGGGTTTGATAAGAACCCAGCAAACCATTGGTCCCAAACCAAAATTTTTTTCAATCGCAAAGAAGCGTAAACTTTAAATGGTAGGGCCCATGCACAAGATCGAAAGGACTTGCAAAAACAATACAAAAAGGGGCATGTCCAAGGGGGGAAAAAAAGGGGGGCAGCCAAAGGAAGGAGGGGAGGACAATATCAGCGAATGGAGGAGAAAGGGGGGTTTGCATTTTACCACACACACACAAAACACACACACACACACACACACACACACCACCCAACCACACACACACACCACCACACACACACACACACAAAACACACGCAAACACACACACACAAAACACACTCCTTACCCCTTTTGGGTTAAAATTTTGGGACTGCACCCTTTTTTAAAAGTCATTTCTAACTTTTTTAAAAAAAATTGTAGTTAAAATCATAAAAATGTTCAATATTAGTATTTTGTCCATAATAAAAGAAAAACGAACACAGAAAAACTGAATTATCTGAAGGAGTAAAGATTCTTAAAGTGGAATGCTAGGAGCTTTGCAACAAACTTTTTAATTTTTTGAACATTTTTTAATTTGTCACTTTTATTCTATACTAGCCCCTGCAGCCCTTTGAATGTTGAAAAAATAAAATCCCCAAAATTAAGCTTTTTTTATTACCCCCATTATGAGCTTTTGATGAGTTTCAAAAAAAGGTAAAAACAGCCATAATATAAGGCGGGGTTTAGATTATCAAAAGTTAGCTTTTTTGGCCAATACCCCGATGTCAAGGATATTTACTGTCCCGGGTTGCCCTGTAAAAATTTTAACAAAACAGTAGTTTTAATGTTTTTCTGTTATTTTTCCCCAAGGTCCAAAACTTGATAAACTAAACTGGTTTAAAAAAAAACCCTTTAAAATTTTACAAAGAATAAAGGGGTTTGATTTTTGGGAGTTTTTTTAATGCGCTTAGGGCCCCCTTTTTGGATTCGGAATGTACAATTGTCACCAAAAACGTATTGGGGAAAATATTATTGATTCTAAATTATGTTTTTTAAAAATTAGGCGGGATAACTAAACACCTGATTTTTACATCACAAGCCTATTGCCATCGATTTATCATTGATTTCCCCTTCTTTAGCACTCCGATTGAAAAGGGGAATGTTAAGAAGATTGTTTTGGGTAGTAAACCATTTTCCTTTTTTCTATATCATTTAGTAAAAAAAATTATCCTAGATTTACCGAAATTTGAAGACAAAATTCCAAAGATTTGTTTAAATTGGCAAACGGGGAGTCTTTTCCGAATACACCTTGACCTTTATGATTTATCAAGTGTGGAAAACGATGAGGGTAAATATTTTCAAACCCCCTTTTTTTAAAAAAAGGGTTTTAGGGGTCACGGGCTCCCCCTCTCTATTCCAAACTTTTAAAAAACAATGCAGGGGGGAAACATAAAAGGAAAAAATTTTTTGGGTTTTTACAAAAAAAAAAGTGAAGAAGGCCCCGTCCATTAAAAAAAAGAGAAATAAAAAAAAAGGGGTTTTAAAAACAGAACTGAAGAAACTTATCAAAAAAAAAGGGAAACAAAGCAGCAAAACAAAAAATAAAATTTTCAAAAGCAAAAAAATATTGGACAAAATTTTTCCCAAAAGGGGGAAATATCAAAAAAAAAAAAGATTTTGAAAAAGGGTTTTTGGGAAAAAAATCAATAAAATGAAAAATGGATTTAAAATTCCCCCCCCTTATCCAAAAAATTAGAAAAATTTTTTCCCCAAAACACACAAAAAAAGGAACCTTTTAAATTTCAATTTTTTTCTAAAATTTTTTTAAAAAAAAAACTTTTTCCTGAAAATTTAAAACGTAAAAAACAAGAGGAAGCTAAAAATATTGAAAAGGCAAAACCCCAGTAAAAAAATCTGCATTATCTAAAAATTTTGAAATTCAATACAATTTTTTAAAATTTAGCCCCTTGGGGAACCTTTTTAAAAAATAACGGGGGCGGGGGGTTTGGGTTTTTATTTTCTTTTTTAAACAAATGTTTTTAATTTGCCCGAGGGGGTTGGGAAAAAAAAAAAATATTTTCATTTCTCCAAAAAGTTTGGATAAAAAAGGCACTCTTCCTAAAGTCTGGAAGAGTAATTTAGTCCCAGTTCTTAAAAAAAGGGAAAAAACAACCCCATTTTTAAAAAAACTAAGACCAATTGCCCTCACTTCTTTATTTTGGAAAAGTAAAAAGGGGAAAAAAAAATTCAAAAACGTTTATGGCAAAATTTTGGGGAAAAAAACAATATAAACCTATAAAACCAGGTGGTTTTTCGAAAAGGGGGGTTTACAATGATCACTTTTGTAAAAAATTTAAAACCCCCCATATTAAAAAGATTTTCCAAAAAAAAAAAAGTACACAGCTAAAAATTTTTTTTATGTAAAAAGGGAAAAAAAAACGACAGGGGTTTGGGGGGACGAGTTTAAAATTTTTCAAAAATTTTTAAAATATCGGCGGTTTTTTTTGGGATGATGGGGTTTTTTAAAAATTAAAAGGGTTTTTTTATCTGAAAGACAATCTGTACCAAAGGAAGGTGTATATTCGATTTTTAAATTGTTTTTTTTTTTTTTTTTTTATGGGGGGGACCCCAGGGAGCAAATTTTTGGGCCCAAAATTAAAATTTTTTATTTTAAAATTTTTGATTTTTCCACAGGCGTTTCAAAAAATACGACATTGTTCAATATGCCAAAATGACATTGCCAAGTGGATCAAACTTCTCTTTTAAAAAAAAAACAAAAATAAAAGGGGGAAAAAAAAAAGGGTTTAAAAGATTTAACCCGGTTGAAAAGGGAAAATCTTTTTTTTAAATTTCATGAAAAGAGAATGGGGTTGGGAAAATTTTTTGGAAAAAACTTGTCTAGTTCTTTTTAACAAAAAAGGAAAAAAAAACCCCCCCCCTACCTTTTTTTTTTAAACTTGATGGGGCCCCACTTTAATACAAAAAAAAAAGCCAAACTTTTTGGGAATTTCCCCCCTTTAAAAAGGGGGTTAAATGGAAAATGCATATTGAAAAAATTGATTTTTTTAAACCGGAAAAATTTTTAAAAAACTTAAAGATTGAAGTGCCGCCGGGAGTCAGGATACAAAAACACTTTTTGCACCTTGCTGTTTCTTTAATTTTGGTCTAAAAAAAATTTTTTGGGGGAAAAATGTTTTTTTTTGCTCCAAAAATTTTCTCTTTTAAAAAAAAAGCCAAAAAAATTTGGGGGCAAAGCAAATTTTTAAATTTTTTTAGGATTTTTGATTCATTTCCCGTAAAAACCCCAAAAACTTAAAAAAGAAAAAACATTTAAATTCCACTTTTTTGGGAAAAAATGGGTTTTTTTTCTCTAAAAATTTTTTATTCGAATTTTTGAAAAATTTTTTTAAATTTTTTTCACGTTTTTAAAATTTTTTTTTTTTAAAAAGGGTTATCCCAAAAAAAAACTAGGAAATCTCTTTTTTTGCAGCCCATTAAAAAAAAATTTTAATGAAGCCCTTTAAGGAAAAAAAAAAAATATCGATATATCAAACGTCCCCAGTTTTCCCTTAGTTCCCCCAGATTCCACCATGGGAACATAAATATGCAAATTTTGATATTGACTACACAGAAGCAAAAAAGGACACTAATCAAAACCTACTCAAAATTGGGGTTTTCAAAATCATATAAATTGTCCAGTATTTAAACCACTTGAAAGTATACACGGACGGATCTGTATTAGAATCGGGCATGGTGCGGGCTGCATTCTTTATACCCGACTTAAAGTAAAAGATCTTTTTGTATTGGAAAAGGTTTTACAATATTCACTTCTGAATTGTTCGCAATTTTTATGGCACTAAATTATCTTTCAAATATTTCTCTTGCGATTTACAATGTCGTTTTTTGTGTTGATTCAAAATCAGTGTTACTGGCTTTAAAACATTGGACTCTGAACTGAGAAATGATTTATTTATTTTGAAATCAAGTTCCTTGTGCATTCTCTTGTTTCTAAAGGTATTGGGATAAAATTTTGCTGGGTACCATCACATTGCGGTCTTTACTGGAACGAATTGGCAGATTCTCTGGCAAAACGCGGTGCTTCAGAATGTACAAGTGACATAATGATTAATAGTATAGGTCTACGTTTATCTTCATTTGAGATTATTTCAATTCTTGCAAACTCTATTTATTCAAAGTTTTTTAGATTTCACTTAAATCGTTTATGTTCCCCCACGAAATATAGAAATTATAATTCATAAATTACGTATAAATGCTTGGAAAACTAAATATTTAAAAAATTTTTTTCTGCACTTGTTCTGCTATTATATCAGTCCATCATATATTGTTTGATTGCCCTGTGCTTAATGCCTCGTATAAAAGCAAAGGGATAGATTTAAGAAAAAAATATGGAAATATCCAAAGTGTCCTGTACGATTCCGAGTCGCATGTCCTAGTATCAGTTGCAGAAAGTATTTGCCAGTCACCAGTAGGTCAGTTACTATAAAATGAAATTATATAAACTTATCATCTTTCATTACATTCTTTATCCTTTCACCTTTTCCCCCAACATCCCCTTTTCAGTGCATCCTTAGGCTAACGTGAATGTGCCATTGTCTAAATCACCTTGTAGTGAACGGACATTAAACCAATGAGAAGAAGAAGAACACACACACACACACACACACACACACACACACACCCCACACACACACACAACACACACACACACACACACAGAACATCTTGCGCACACGTTAAATCCTGTTCCGCTTTTCGTAAGAGTAGGCCATCGTGTGCCGGTGGGAACAGATGGCATTTACAAAACTGCATACACGCGGGGACTGGATGTTAAAAAGCACAAGAGTGCTTATCCCATTATCCTCTATAAAAGAATAAAACACACACACATACACACACACACTCTCTCTCTCACACACACACACACACACACACACACACACACACAC
>JASPKP010006120.1:12500-14765 GCA_030674155.1 Stramonita haemastoma
AGACCTACCAACAACACACACACAGGACATCAACACAAAAACATCAGTTAAGTTGCCATCATCGGTTGATTTAGAACCTCCCTGTATGTCTGATTGTAGTGACTGTGCTGATATGTGTGTTTTGCAGCCTGAGGTGAACGATGATAGTATTGTTGGTCCATTCGACGCAAGAAATGTCAAACAGTACGTGGCTACTCTAACTGATAGATCTGTACAGAAAAGGCTAAGAGACAGACAAAGAAATACACACTTTAGAAAATCCGTGCTACATCATTCAGACGGTGACGAGTGAATCAGATGACATTGTGATCCAGTGCGCATGCCAACTAGACACTGAGCCAGTATGTGTGTACTGGTTTGTCAAACAGCAAGAGAAAAACATGCTAAAAGAGGAACGTGTCAAACTCGCCAGTTTGCGGAATGGGAAGCGAATCCAGAACACACTACACACGGAGACCCTATCGTGTGCTTCAAGGGACTTAGCAACACTTAGAGAACTACTACAGTGGTTTCTTAGCTAGCCTAGACCTAAGGTGTGTGTGTGTGACAAAGACTGGATGAAAGAAAGGCTCAGAATGCCGTAACATATCCGGACAGTAAAGAGTTTCGTGTCTCCATGTACATTACTAAACAATGCTGTGGTTTCCATGGCTTGGAGTAGCGTCGTGTGTCAGCTTAAAGCAATTATCGTTATCGTTATTCGGCAACCCCCTTCATGTATGGGCCAATGGCCTTTTTTCATGAATAAACCTTTCGAGTTCGAGTTCGAGTTCTCTCTCTGTCTCTCTCTGTCTCTGTCTCTCTCTGTCTCTCTCTCTGTCTCTCTGTCTCTCTGTCTCTGTCTCTGTCTCTGTCTCTCTCTGTCTTTCTCTCTCTCTCTCTCTCTCTCTCTCTCTCTCCTCTCTCTCTCTCTCTCTCTCTCTCTATCTCTCTCTCTCTCTCTCTCTCTCTCTCTCTCTCTCTCTCTCTCTCTCTCTCTCTCCTCTCTCTCTCTGCGGACGCGGACGTGTGCGGACGTGTGTTCTCATGCTCTCAAGAAAATGTTCGTTTAAGAAGGAGCCTGGCTTCCAATAATATTCAATTTTACACCAGTGGTCTTCTTCTATCATGTGGATTGCACCTGTGCCATTGAGTGCCTTCTAAAAGTGTGTACTAGTGATGTATCAATGACATATCAATCAAAAGTAAGCCAGTTTTGGTTTTTGTTTCTTTTTCAAACTTTCTTATTGGGATGGACACACATGACTTGAGATGCCGTAACCTAGTCGGCCACCGCCTTGTGTCTGTGTTGGTGTCGCCAGATGTGAAGTACCTCTCAAGCCCCCTTGTGTGAAGTACCTCTCAAGCTCCCTGCCTGATGGCCATCCACCCCATGCTGGCCATCCACCCGTTCCTGATTGTGTGTTTGTGTGTAGGCCTACATAGGCGAGCCAAGTACTAGGACTCCTTACCATGGAGACGGATCATCCTAGTATTGCCACTAGCCTACACCTAGGTTGTATTGAGGCCTAGGCCCTATTGACAGCCTTGCGCCGTTGTGAAAAGTGTTGAAGAGACTAGTGAAGTGGCTGTTTCCAGTATGTGAGTATTAACTGCTGTATAAGTCGGGTATGGTTATTCCCATATAGACCTGAACCATGTGAGGGCCACATCTAACCTTCCCTCCCAATGTGGGCTGGTGGGTGGCTCTCCACTTTTCTTATGCTGTGACTTTTTTCTACTTTTTTTTCCCCCCGTGACTGTTCTTTTCCCTGATATTTCCTTTCTTCTTCTTTTTTTTCTGTTGATAGTTATGTGATTCAGTGCTACCTCCAACACACCTTCCACAATGCGACCAACAACTAGATCAGAAAGTGCTAAGCACTCATTATCATTAGAAAACATTCAATTCACCAGAGATAGTCGTCAGGTCAAATTCGTGGCAGCTCCCAAACACCTACCTACATGGAGAACAGTGCTACACAATAGATACATAGACACACTCAAGTCAGACACTGCAACAACTACATGGCATGACTTAACAAAATCAAATGAAATCATACCAGATCTGGACATTTACTTGGCTACACTTCCACCACAGCTTAACAAAACATTCCTGCAGCTCTTCCTAGACAAATCAAAACTACTGACATTACAATATATCATTCACAGGGACCATACTAATTCAAGAAACACATGCCAGCAGTGGTTGGAAACAGAATTTGACATTCTAAAGAATATAGTATATAGTTTATGTTGTGACTGGAGCAATGGAAACCCCACGGG
>JASPKP010006121.1:0-5000 GCA_030674155.1 Stramonita haemastoma
CCCTTTTACCCGGGTGGGGTGGAAAATGCCGTAAAGTGCCTTTTCCAAGGGCACAACCCATAGCCGAAAGCTGGGATCGAACCGCAACCTTTAGATTACGAGTCCAACACCCTAACCCACTGACTACAGCGGCGGTTTATAGTAGTATTGACTGAATTGGTGGAAGTATATTTACTGTTTGTTTTGCACTGAATTGTATTGTACATATTGTCTGTATTGCATGTTTGACTGTATTGCATGTATGTAGAAAGTTATGCGTTGTATTGTACGTATTGCATTGATTGGTTTTGTACGTTTGCATGTCTGTAGTACGTGATTGGTGATGTATGGTAAGACAGTGTATGGTGACAGTGTGTGGTGATATGTTGGTGAAGTGTATGGTGACTGTATGGTGACAGTGTTTGGTGCAGCAGTGTGTGGTGCAGTGAACGGTGACGGCAGTGTAGGTCAGTCTGTGGGTGACAGGGGTTGGGTGCGTCGTGTTGGTGACGTCATGTGTGGTGAAGTGTCAGTGTTGGGTGCGTCGTGTTGGTGACAGTCGTGGTGGTGACGTCGTGTGTGGTGACAGTCATGTATGGTGACAGTCAGTGATGGTGACAGTCGGGTATGGTGACAGTCAGTGTATGGTGACAGTCATGTGTGGGGGACGTCGTGTGTGGGCAGTCGGTGTGGTGACAGTCGTGTGTGGGCAGGTGGTGACAGTCAGTTGTGGTGACAATGTAGGTGAAAGCCAGTGTATGGTGACAGCAGTGTGTGGTGAAGTCAGTGTGTGGTGACGTCAGTGTGGTGGTGACAGTCAGTGTGTGGTGACAGTCAGGGGTGTGGTGACAGTCAGTGTGTGGTGACAGTAAAATGATGGTGAAGACAGTTTTATGGTGACAGTGTTGGTGACGTCTGTGGGTGACAGTCGGTTGTGGTGAGTCGTGTGTGGTGATGTATGGTGCCAGTAGACCACCAACTCCTTCAAACTTTTAGTTCGCAATGGAGAGAAAAAAGGCGGGAGGCGAGGAATTAAAAAAACCAATCACTTTCACCCCCATTATCCCCAGGCAGAGTCAAAAGCCGGAGTATCTTGTCCCCATGCAACATTTGCAACGCGAGAATGGGCTTAAACTGCCTTAGTCTCAATGAAACGCGTATTTTGGACAAAGTAGCTACCGACTTACGGCCTTATAAAAAATAAAGGTGCAGCATGAAACCCCTGGCAGTGTGGAACCCCTGATGAACACCTTTTTCCCAGATGTGATGTAAACAATGTTACCACATGTGGCCGTCTACAAATTTACCCTCCCCTAGAATCTAGAGGTTAGGGGCCTACGCGTTCTAATTATTTGTTGCTGTTGTGATACGATGGTCAGTGCAAAAGTAAAAGTCTCTTATATCTTCTCTTTAAAAAATACAACTAAAATTACTTTTCAACAAAAAGATTTAAAGCAGTAATTATTCAATAAACCAAAAGTAGCTCGACTTTTTAAGTGTGTGTGCGCGCAGCACAACACGCCGCGCGGTGCACACAAACACCACAACACACCACCACACCACACACACCCCCACACACACCAGGGGAGGAGAGAGAGGAGAGAGAGAGAGGGGAGAGAGAGAGAGAGAGAGAGAGAGAGAGAAGAGAGAGAGAGGGAGGAGAGAGAGAGAGGAGAGAGAAGGGAGAGGACGAGAAGAGAGAGAGAGGAGAGAGAGAGAGCTCTTGAGGTTAATCTTTATCAAAACAAACCAAACCACAAAGTATGACATACCATCCACACGAAACACCTTCTTTAAAAATATTATCAATGATACATATTAAAATAATTGTCTGTCAAAACAACTGATTTTTTTAGGCAAACATTATCCTATACATTCCAACTTACATCTATAGACTAGTATACATAGACAAAAAAAGATAAGCATAAATGAAGAACGTTCATTATCACAAAATTCGAAATTGAATGTACTGACCTAAAACAATCATTACAGGTAATATGTTTAATGAAGAAGAAGAAGAAGAAGAAGAAGAAAGAAGAAGAAGAAGAAGAAAGAAGAAGAAGAAGAAGAAGAAGAAGAAGAAGAAGAAGGAGAGAGAGAGAGAGAGAGAGAGAGGAGAGAGAGGAGAGAGAGAGGAGGAGGGAGAGAAGAGAGAGAGAGGAGAGAGAGAGAGAGAGAGATAGTTATTTTTATTAATTAATAGAACATTTCCGAAGCCACAGCCTATTTTCAGTAAAAGGTCACCTCACAGTGTAAGCTATAGATCTAATTCGGCCTATACTAGTTCAGTCGGACCGCTTATAAGAAGCTCGCTTACAGTGAATCCCCCTTATAAGAAAGCAAAAAAATTGGTTCCGTCGAAGGTGTTCTTTATTATGACTTACGAAAGCTCGGATATAAGAATCTCGCTTATAAGAAACCCCTCTTATAAGAACGTCAATATGCAATTTCTGGTCCACAGAGGATGTTAGCTCGGTATTATATAAGAAAGTCTAGTCCGTTTTGAGAAACTTTACTTTGTAATAAGAGACTTCCTTCGTCAGTTTCCTGTAAGCGGTCTCAACAAACCTGGCAAGTTTTGAACGACAGGCACATAAAAGCAAAATTTCTCCGATAACGTCGTGTTTTCTTTTCCATTCATTCGCATTACATGGGACTCTCACGCACGGTGTATTTTTCGCAACAGCTTGGGGCGGGTTCCTGTAGGCCCTTTTCCCCTTTTTGATTGCTGGAATCGGAAAGGCAAGCCAGCCTCACATCTATGTCAAACGCCGTCAAAATGGCTGACTCAAAGCCCGAGACTGTCAATTTCATCAAAAGGAAATTAAGCTTATTGAAGAAGTTGAGGCCAACCTCACAAGCTGATAAAAGCTTTAGCAGATGAACAGCAGTTCCACCAGCAACGCTGTCAAATATTCTCTCAGTACCAGTAGGTGTCTGGTAGTAAGTTTTTATTCAATTTTTTTCAAGGTTTCTTTGCGATTTTTTTTAACGATTTTTTATTTCTGTCATAAGTGACAGACCGAAGATCTTGAGCGACAATCATGCAATGATCACTTATATTCTCTTTCCGAAAAAAGTTTTGCTTTATTTTAGTCAAAGTTTTTCGTTTTAATTGCAGATATAAAAGTTGTTGAGTCCACAGAATTCCTCTGTGTGTGTGTGTGTGTGTGTGTGTGTTGTGTGTTGTGTGTGTGTGGGTGTGTGTGTGTGTTGTGTGTGTGTGTGTGTGTGTTTGAAGTTGCTTTTTATTTTTGAACATTATACCATTGTCACTGAATTTTCAACTAAACAACAACTACAGCACAGAGCACCAGCAACAACAACAGCAACAACAACAACAACAACAAACTTGATGAGTAATTGAGATATGGTGTGTTTTATGTTTTTACCATTATGAAATATCCAATAGGTATTATTTTACTCATTTAACTTTTGTTCGCTTATAAGAAAGCACATTCAAAATAGTGTTCAGTTGCTAGATATAAGAAATCTGCTTAAACAAAGCCCCCTTATAAGAAAACCTAAATCGGGTCACGACGACTTTCTTATAAGCCGGTCCCACTGTAGTAAGTATTACAAGTTCTCCCTCATACAGTCATAGTCTAGGCCTAGGCTGGTCTGTTTCCGACATTGGCTGATCTCCCCCCCCCCCCCCCCCCCCCCCCCCCCCCCCCCCCCCCCCCCTCCTCCAAGACAAGACATCTGATCTCTGCAAAACCATACCCCCCCCCCCCCCTCTTTCCCTCTCCCCTTGTCAGAGAAGATGCAAGTAGGCTAGCCTGAAGGGGCCACTGCTATTATCAACATGTGATAGTTTTTCCCGCAATTATTGTTTTTGTTGTAGTTTTTACAGCGTTTTCATTTCTTTTCTTTTCCTGCCATGATGATTGTTATCCCTGATAAAAGAAGTGACTGGATAGTGGATGTAAACATATAAGCACATGAATGCTTTTTCATTATTACAGTGTTGATTCTAGGATTTCAAAAAAGGGGGCCCAAGGGCCCCTGAAATGAAAAAAAGGGGGCATTTGCCCCTCCCCCTTTTCTCTTCATAAAAAGGGGACAAGTAGTAAGTAGTATATTTTGCTATAATACCGTTATGGCGTTAGTACTCTGATTTCTGCTATTTTTCAAGAACGAGAAACAAAATAAACAAGATGGTATGTAGGCAAACAGGATTTAATATGTAGCTTATGTATTGCAGCTGGTCTGTAAAATGAATTTTTTACACAGGAAAGAGAGAGTTGTGGGGGGGGGGGGGGGGGGAGAAAGGGTGGGGAAGATTGTGGTACATTCAGATGTGGAGGGATACATACTACATAGATACAGGAGGAGATGCATTGTTTGTATACAAGAGAGAGAGAGAGAGAGAGAGAGAGAGAGAGAGAGAGAGAGAGAGAGAGGGAGAGAGAGGAGAGAGAGAGAGGAGAGAGGAGAGGAGAGAGAGACAGACAGACAGACAGACAGACAGACAGAGACAGACAGAGACAGACAGACAGACAGACAGACAGACAGACAGACAGACAGAGACAGAGAGAGAGGAGGAGGAAGGGAAGGAGAAAGAGAGAGAGAGAGAGAGGGGGGGGGGGAGGGAAGGAAGGAGGAGAGAGTCAAAGTCAAATTTGTATTTCCACATTTTGAGTTGGAGAGCTAAAATTAGATGAAAAAAGAGGCAAAGCCAAAATCAGTCTCCCCCCCCCCCCCCCCCCACCCTTACCATATGAGAGAGAGACAGGGAGAGATATAGAGGTGGGGAAGGGAGGAAGGGATGTCAAAAGTCCATTTTGTATTTCCATTCAGAGTTGGAGGGAGAACTAGATTTAGATCTAGATGAGAAAAAAAGGGGTTAAAGCCATGTCTAAGTCTTATCTTTTCCTCCCATATGGCAGAGAGAGAGAGAGAGAGAGAGAGAGAGAGAGAGAGAGAGAGAGAGAGAGGAGAGAGAGAGAGAGAGAGAGGTCAAAGTCAATTTTGTATTTTCCACTTTCAGAGTTAGAGAGAGATCTAGATCTAGATGA
>JASPKP010006121.1:10000-14762 GCA_030674155.1 Stramonita haemastoma
TTCCAAGGACATTTATTTTTCAAGGTCTATGTCACAAAAACCTCACATGTTTCTGAGAATAACCCATATATGCCTTTTCCCCATTATGAACTGAAGGCAACTGCATTCCGACTTCAGGAATGTTTGTTAAGTCCTTAAAACAAAGAGAAACGATGATGTCATAATTTCACTTTAGACTGAAAATGATAAACAGTTATGTATGATTGGAGGCAGGCTATACTCAGTGTGGAATGTACAACCACTACCAGTGATGTAGACCTTTTCAAATGGGGACATGGTCTTTCTTGAATAAATATTCTTGAATACACACTCTCTCTCTCTCTCTCTCTCTCTCTCTCTCTCTCTCTCTCTCTCTCTCTCTCTCTCTCTCTCTCTCTCTCTCTCTCTCTCTCTAACATCATTTAAAAAGAAGTCAGTTTAATCTAAAAGGACACATGTTCACACTTGATATGTTTTAGCAGTTGCCACATATGTCATGAGGTTTTATTTTATTTTTGCATTATTTGCTTTGCTATGCTTTGTTTACCCCATTCTTGGGGCTGGTGGCCTGAAGAATAAATCTTGTTCATTGTTCATTCTCTCTCTCTCTCTCTCTCTCTCTCTCTCTCTCTTCTCTCTCTCTCTCTCTCTCTCTCTCTCTGAACAATGTCTCCAAGCAACATGCCAGTTTCTGAGGAGGGAAAAGGAAAGTGTTCTTACCTGATCTGGGGCACACCTCTCCCTATGATGGCCTGTCCTCACATGGTCAGCTCTGCTGCCTCCTGTCTGTCTGTCTGTCTGTCTGTCTGTCTGTGGTCACCATCACACTGTACTGGCCACAGCATAAGCCTGTCTATCTGCTGCCATTATCATCACACTGACCATCCACAGCACATTACTGTTGTTGTAAGCTAGCTGTGATGTTCCCTACACCATTGTTGTTGTTGCTGTTGTTGTTGTTGCTGTTGTTGTTAGCTGACTCAGACTGTGATGATCCACACACCACTGTTGTTGCTGTTGTTGTTGTTGTTGTTGTTGCTGTTGTTGTTGTTGTTGTTGTTGCTGTTGTTGCTGTTGTTGTTAGCTGACTCAGACTGTGATGATCCACACACCACTGTTGTTGTTGTTGTTGCTGTTGTTGTTGTTGTTGTTGCTGTTGTTGTTGTTAGCTGACGCAGACTGTGATGATCCACACACCACTGTTGTTGTTGCTGTTGCTGCTGCTGTTGTTGTTGTTGTTGTTGTTGTTGTTGTTAGCTGATTCAGACTGTGATGATCCACACACCACTGTTGTTGTTGCTGCTGTTGTTGTTAGCTGACGCAGACTGTGATGATCCACACACCACTGTTGTTGTTGTTGTTGTTGTTAGCTGACGCAGACTGTGATGATCCACACACCACTGTTGTTGTTGTTGCTGTTGTTGTTGTTGCTGCTGTTGTTGTTGTTGTTGCTGATGGCAGCTGGGATGTAGTGAGGGTCAGACTGGTATGGTGCTGTGAACTGACAATCTCTGTATACCAGGCTATGCAGGGCTAGGCTATTCTCTGCCGTAGCCTAGGTAGGCTAGGCTAGGTCTGTCTCTCTCTGCCGCACTGCGCCTGTCAGCGTCTGTCTCCTTCAGTCCTGAGAAAGTCACGGCTGTAGTCTGTCAATGCTGTCCGCTCTTGGAGGCCCCATCAGGGTTGGAAGAAACGAACAGAACCATGGCCCCGAACAGAACCATGGCCCCACCACTTTCCCTACCTCTGCAGAGCCCCACCTACATCTGTGGTGTGGTGAAGGGATGTGTGGCCAATGGAGACACAACCTACATCTGTGGTGTGGTGAAGGGACGTGTGGCCAATGGAGACACAACTTACATCTGTGGTGTGGTGAAGGGACGTGTGGCCAATGGAGACACAACCTCCCCTACATCTGTGGTGTGGTGAAGGGACGTGTGGCCAATGGAGACACAACCTCCCCTACATCTGTGGTGTGGTGAAGGGACGTGTGGCCAATGGAGACACAACCTACATCTGTGGTGTGGTGAAGTGACGTGTGGCCAATGGAGACACAACCTACATCTGTGGTGTGGTGAAGGGACGTGTGGCCAATGGAGACACAACTTCCCCCTACAGGTGCAAATCCCAGTAGCTGCAACAAGACCAAACAAGAATTCAGGGAGTCAGTAGATAGACAGTCCTCCAATAAAACACTGGCCTCTACTCTACAGCCTGCACAACAGCATTCTTCCTGCACTGTGCCGGGAAAGTTCATGAGTCAAATCCAGAATTCTTTACTGGACATGATCATTTAAATAAAAGAGCACACACACGGAAACTTGGAAACTTGAACAAACGGAGAACTTGTACAAAAGGAGAACAGGAAACTTGTACTACAGACACAGGAAACTTGTACAAACAGACACAGGAAACTTGTACAAACAGACACAGGAAACTTGTACAAACAGACACAGGAAACTTGTACTGTACAAACAGACACAGGAAACTTGTACTGTACAAACAGACACAGGAAACTTGTACAAACAGACACAGGAAACTTGTACAAACAGACACAGGAAACTTGTACAAACAGACACAGGAAACTTGTACTGTACAAACAGACACAGGAAACTTGTACAAACAGACACAGGAAACTTGTACAAACAGACACAGTAAACTTGTACAAACAGACACAGGAAACTTGTACAAACAGACACAGGAAACTTGTACGTACAGACACAGGAAACTTGTACAGACAGACACAGGAAACTTGTACGTACAGACACAGGAAACTTGTACAAACAGACACAGTAAACTTGTACGTACAGACACAGGAAACTTGTACAAACAGACACAGGAAACTTGTACAAACAGACACAGGAAACGTACAAACAGACACAGTAAACTTGTACTGTACAAACGGAGCTCAGTAAACTTGTACAAACAGACACAGGAAACTTGTACAAACAGACACAGTAAACTTGTACAAACAGACACAGTAAACTTGTACAAACAGACACAGTAAACTTGTACTGTACAAACGGAGCACAGGGAACTTGTACAAACGGAGCACAGTAAACTTGTACAAACAGACATAGTAAACTTGTACAAACAGAAACTTGAACAAACAGAGAACAGAAAACTTGTACAAACCGAGCACAGGAATCTTGTACAAACGGAAAATAAAACACAATTCTAATCAGCCCACTGCTAGTTGCCACTTCTTCAACAAATTTACAAAAACGTATTTTAACAGATGACAAACAGAACAAAATGATTTACACTGCTAAGTTTAGACATGATCCCTGCTGCTAGAAAGTGGCTACCTACATGACAGGCAAAAACGGTTGCATACCCCCCCAAAAAAATCACTGTTAGTAAAGCTCTAGCCAGTACATTTAACAAAAGATTAAAAATAACAATGAAATGACAGAAAACAGGGTCAGGAAAGACCATAGATGGTAAAGGTTGGAAATTAAGAAAGAAGAAGAAGAATTGCGAAAAAAAAAAAAAAAAAAAAAAAAGAATCACAAAGAAGGAAAGAAGAAAACGAAGAGGAGAAGAATTGTGAAGATGAAGAAATGCGAAGAAGAACTGAAAAAATTAGAGTTGCAAAGAAGAAGAATTGCGAAGAATTGTGCAGAAGAAGAAGAAGAAGAAGAAGAAGAAGAAGAAGAAGAAGAAGAAGAAGAAGAAGAAGAAGAAGAAGAAGAAGAACCGCAAAGAAGGAGAAGGAAGAAGAAGAAGAAGAAGAAGAAGAAGAAGAAGAAGAAGAAGAAGAAGAAGAAGAAGAAGAAGAAGAAGAATTGCGATGAAGAAAAAGAAGAAGAAAAGAAGACAAAGAGAAAAAGAATTGCGAAGAAGAAGAAATGCGAACAAGAACTGCGAAGAAGAAGAAGAATTGTGAAGAAGTGCGGAGCATTGCCAAGAATTGCAAAGAAGAAGAATTGCAAGACTAAGATTTGCGAAGAAGAAAAATTGCCAAGTAGGGGAATTGCGAAGAGGAGGAAGAATTCCGAAAAAGAAGAAGAATTACAAAGAAGAAGAAGAATTGCGAAGAAGAAGAAGATTTCAGAAGAAGAATTGCGAAGAAGAAGAATTGCGAAGAAGAAGAAGAATTGTGAAGAAGAAGAAAAATTGCGAAGAAGAAGAATGAATGAATGAATAATCTTTATTTTTCAAGGGTTACAGAGTAAGCATTACACACATTTTTTCATCCGGCCCTTGCCCTGAACAGGGAATAAAGCTAAAAAAAAACCCTCCCTACACCTACATACCAGCATCACCACCAAACAGCAGTTCAACCAATATTTTAAAAGAAGAAACCGGGACACATTCAACAAAACGCGTCATCCTAACTGGATACACTGATAATTATTTAAACAAACGTGTGTGTGTGTGTGAGTGTGTGTGTGTGTTGTGTGTGTGTGTGTGTGTGTGTGTGTGTGTGTGTGTGTGTGTGTGTGTGTGTGTATGTGTGTGCGTGCGTGCGTGGTGTGTGTGCGTGCGTGCGTGCGAGCGTGCGTGCGAGCGAGCGCGCGTGCGTGCGTGCGCGCGCGCGCGCGCGCGCGTGCGCGCGTGCGTGTGTGTGTGTGTGAGTGTGTGTGTGTGTGCGCGCGCGCGCGTGCGCGCGTGTAAGCGGGGAAAACAAGCAAAGTAGGCATAAAAAGGGGAAAAAAGACAAAAAACAACATAAAAACTCTTTAAACACAAAGAGCTACATAAAACACATCTCTATATATATTCAAATGGTAAGAACACAATTTGAATCCAATATAACCAAAACACTTCTCTCCATAAT
>JASPKP010006122.1:0-2500 GCA_030674155.1 Stramonita haemastoma
CCTTAAATTGTTAATATGCCATAATCTCAAAACATAAAGCAGGCCTGACATAACATGCCATAATATCAAAACATAACAAAGCAGGCCTGACATAACATAATGAGCCATAATATCAAAACATAACAAAGGAGGCCTGACATAACATATATAAAATAAAATAAAATAAAATAAAATAACAAAGCAGGGCATGTATAAAATAAAATAAAATAACAAAGCAGGCCTGACATAACATACTGTGCCACAATATCAAAACATAACAAAGGAGGCCTGACATAACAGGCCATAATATCAGAACATAGCAAAGCAGGCCTACCATAACATGCCATAATATCAAAATAAAACTGAAGTCTTCAGTGTGTGAACCATGAGAAATTTTTGTTTTCTTCACCTCACATGGGTGTGTGTGAGTGTGAGTGTGTGTGTGTGTGTGTGGTGTGTGTGTGTGTGTGTGTGTGTGTGTGCGTGCGTGCGTGTGTGCGTGCGCGCGTGCGTGCGTGTGTGTGTGTGTGCACATGTGTGTGTGTCTGATGATTTGAGAGAGAGAGAGAGAGAGAGAGAGAGAGAGAGAGAGAGAGAGAGAGAGAAGAGAGAGAGAGAGAGAGAGAGAGAGAATGACAATGACAATGACAAAGATTTATTGTGTTAAGCTTTTCAGCCCATTCACAAACGGGTAGTTGGGGAAAGGGACCGAAATCGAAAAGTACAACAAAATCGAATACTGTACAATATCAATGATTCTTCGCGAGTGGTAACCAAAACGCGGTATTGTTTATATATGGTTACACATGTGTGTGAATGTCACTGGTAATAACCGGCTAACGGATGTCGAAACAGGGACTGAAGAACTGTCGTGGATGTACAGCTGGCTGGTTACTGGACGTGTCCGGAAGATCCTCAGATGATGCAGACTTATACACACCACACTTAGTCAAAAAGTTACCAGTCCTGTTTATCCCAGAAATAATCTGACCACATCCATAACCATGTGTAAGTCGTGTAGTCCTGCACTGATCCCGTCTTTGATCTTCTTGCGGTCAGCAGGTGTCCACAGCTTCAGTCTGGCGTAGATTTCCCGTTCTCTCTGGTTCATGCATTTAGTGTCCCTTTTGGCAAACCAAAAGATATTGGTAGGCACGCCACTTTCAGCTGTCCAGTCAAACTGGAATATCACGTCATCACTTTCACAGATCACTGTAGAAGGCCTATCTTCAGAAACCAACACACGGCGAAAGTCCCGATTCCTTGAAGTGTTCCGCAGTTTTCTCTGCAGAGATCTATCAGTCAGTTCATGGACATAGTCTCTGATGATCTCCACACTGTAGTCAGAGTCTTCAGCCTTCTGTAGCGCATCGTCACAGTCACTGTCCCCGGCTGTATCTATTGCAGGCAAACACACAAGGTCAGTTTTGTTTTGATCAGCGCCTGTGTCGGTTTCAGCCAGGGTGACATCAGAGGCCATGGGGTGAAATTCACGTGCAGAACGCAGGCCATGCGGCGAAGTGTGGTCTGGAGACAGGGGTGTGTCGCTGTGCGGAACACTGCGGTTTGATGGAGGCGTACACATAAACAGACCGAGAGAATTTTCACAATTAAAATTTGCATTTTCGCTGGTCTTTAAATCTTCTTGCCTTGCTTCCTGTCTCCTTTCCTCTGCCTGTCTCCTCTCCTCCTCTTCTGCCTGTCTTCTCTGCTCAGCCTGTCTTCTCTCCTCCGCCCTTCTTCTGTCCCTGTCACGCTGACTGGGAGGCTTTTTACGGTAACACTGCCGGACTGATTATGTTTGTTGTCCCGCCATGTTGACAGTGTCAGAACCGGTCTTCAGCCTGATAACAACAGTGGTGCTGTCTCCTTCTCCACAGATTTTCCAGGAGGTCAGGTGACTTTTCTGTAGTAGGGCATCTAAGGTCACCTCCAGCGTTGTGGGTAATCCATCAACGGGCATAGTGCTGGATAAAATCGGTTTTTTAACCAAAATTTACCGCAGCTCTTGGTGTACCTGTCTACATCCAAGGGACATCACCCCTCGAGCCCGAGAGAGAGAGAGAGAGAGGAGAGAGAGAGAGAGAGAGAGAGAGAGAGAGAGAGAGAGTGTGAGTGAGTGAGTGAGTGAGTGAGTGAGTGAGTGAGTGAGTGTGTGTGTGTGTGTGTGTGTGTGTGTGTGTGTGTGTGTGTGTGTGTGTGTGTGTGTGTGTGTGTGTGCGTGTGCGCATGCGTGCACGCATGTATGCATGTGCATGCATGTATGTGTGGTGTGTGTGTTGTGTGTGTGTGTGTGTGTGTGTGTGATATGAATAGTGTGTGTGTGTGTGATGATTAGTGTGTGTGTGTGTGACTGTGTGATGATTAGTGTGTGTGTGATGAATGATTAGTGTGATTGTGTGTGTGTGAGATGATTAGTGTGTGTGTGTGTGATGATTAGTGTGTGTGTGTGTGTGCGTGATGTGGTGTGTGTGTGTGTGTGTGTGTGTGTGTGTGTGTGTGTGTGTGTGTGTGTGTGTGT
>JASPKP010006122.1:5000-14760 GCA_030674155.1 Stramonita haemastoma
GTGTAGATATGATGACAGAATACAGAGATTTTGTTACATGTTTAGAGGCAAGGAACAGTGTAGATATGATGGCAGAATACTGAGATTTTGTTACATGTTTAGAGGCAAGAAACAGTGTAGATATGATGGCAGAATACTGAGATTTTGTTACATGTTTAGAGGCAAGAAACAGTGTAGATATGATGGCAGAATACTGAGATTTTGGTACATGTTTAGAGGCAAGAAACAGTGTAGATATGATGGCAGAATACTGAGATTTTGGTACATGTTTAGAGGCAAGAAACAGTGTAGATATGATGGCAGAATACTGAGATTTTGGTACATGTTTAGAGGCAAGAAACAGTGTAGATATGATGGCAGAATACTGAGATTTTGGTACATGTTTAGAGGCAAGAAACAGTGTAGATATGATGGCAGAATATTGAGGTAGAACTCATACAACTTCAGGGACTATAGAGCGACATTTATTGAGTGTGAATGCATACTTGGTTTTCTTTCCTCATTTTCTCTGTTTTCTTTTTACCATCTAATCGATTTTTTGAAAGAATATACACTTATTAAGTACAAAAGATACAGCATTGAAATTGTGCATGCTTGTTTTTAGTAGCATAATCTAAACTTTTACATATTTGTATTTATCTTGATAAATTTAGTATAATGTAAACTCTTAGAGATTCATTTATCTTGATAAATTTTGAAATTACAGAAATTTGATTCTTTCTACCTAGCCAATTTGTGATAAAAATCCTGGATTTCACTAGAAAAAATTCACAAAATATCAGAAAACTAAACAATGTTTAAGAAAGCCTGTAAAAATTGAAATTACCCATAAAAACTTAAATGCCAAAGAGAATCACAATATGTTTAATATTTTTGAGTTTTCTTCTTTCAAAATATGTTATTTGTCAGCCATTTTGAAATTGTTTCCATGGAAACAGGTCAGAATGCATAGCCAAACTGATTTTTCTAAATTGCAAGTGGCATGTGATATATTTAAAACAACAAAACCCTTCAAAACATTTAAACAAAAATTTTCCCTTTACCGACCCACGTCTGGCCTTAAATTTCTTTTAACAGGGTTCATACAGACTTGGTGGAACAAAATTTAGGGCTTTTTAGGGCCTTTTTTAGGGCCTTTTAAACCAAATTCAGGGCCTAGCTATGGGGTAACAAATGTATAAATAGCAACCTAAATACACCTTTCTTTACACACACACGCACGCACGCACGCACGCACGCACGCACACACACACACACACACACACACACACACACACACACACACACACATATATATATATATATATATATATATATATATATATATATATATATATATATATATATATATATATATATATATATATATATTAATATCAGGGGTGGGAATTGACAGAGTCCCAAAAACTCTGAAAAGTGGGGGGGTCTGGGGGCATTGCCCCCTGGCAGGGTCAAGGGCAGAGCCCCTTGTGGGGGTCAGGGGGCAACGCCCCCTGAAGCTGAAGGTTTTTTCAACAATTCTAGCCTATTTAACGGCCTCTCCTTGAAGTAATTTCAGTTCTTGATACTAAGCAATTTCTGCCCTAAAATAAGCTCTCCAAGTATGACTTTTCTGTCATTTTTCAATCTAAAGGAGGTTCTATACCCAAGTAATCACATAGCAAAAATGAGTGTTTCTAGACAAATGTGCACTAATGCAGATAAGAGGTCAAGAGGAAGAAAGAAAGAAAGGACAGACACATAGAGAAAGAGAGACAGAGAGAGAGGGGGGGGGGGGGGGGGGGGGGGGGGGGGGGAGAGGTGTGTGTGTGTGTCTGACTGACTGTGTAAGAGACAGGAAGAGGTGGAGAAAATGAGAGAGAGAGAGAAGTGTGTGTGTGTGTGTGTGTGTGTGTGTGTGTGTGTGTGTGTGTGTGTGTGTGTGTGTGTGTGTAATTTACTTCCAGTGTGTGTGTGTGGTGTGTGGTGTGTGTGTGTGTGTGTGTGTGTGTGTGTGTGAGAGAGAGAGAGAGAGAGAGAGAGAGAGAGAGAGAGAGAGAGAGAGAGAGAGAGAGAGAGAGAGAGAGAGAGAGAGAGAGAGAGAGAGAGAGATAGATCAATACACTCTTATGAAAACTGAAGAAGATCCTATGTCTTTATCATTTTAAAATCAAGTTGAAGCCCCCTTACAAAAGCAGATTAAAAATTCATCTTATTTCAGAGTGAACTCACCATGACAGTTCGCATGGCCAAAAAACAAGTTCTGTGTATGTGTGTACTTTCGGGCTGTCCGGTACAGCAAGGCTGTGTTCCACGTGATGTAACTTTAGAACAGTCACTCTGCCGTTTAAACGATCAACTGATTTCCCGAAGATGCCAAAGGGTTACTGTTCCATGATCTGTCAAGAAATTAGCGCTCTATAACTTAAGTGCCGTTGTTTGTTATTTTCCGACCGTGTTCCAATTTCCGACACCAGTTGCTAATGAAAGCTCAACTTTCACTATCGAGAGACATAGCGCAAGTTTTAAACATTGCTCGGCAAAACTACCAATTTTTCTGTTTGTGCATCTATATCGGCAACTGTACCTCTTCTAGCCCCATCATGGCCTGTTAGCGTCATTTTGTGTTTATTCCGCGTCCTTCTTTGCTTGTAAGTGTGTCAGTTCGATCTGTTTTTTCCGCGAAAGTCTACACTACTTGCCGCCATTTTGTTTTGAACGAGATGCTGTGCGCATGCGCTATAAGGGGAGGCAACTGAACGATAGGATCATTACCTCCCTTTAAGAAATAGGTGGCCCGACGCGAGTAGCAGACGACAAGCATTCTGTCGGCGATAATACGATCTTCGGACACGCTTCTCGCATTTATTTCTCCAAAGTTTTATTTTGAATATATACTTTTTAATTTTTAAAATAAAATCTCACACATGACTTCCATTTTTAGGGCTTTTTAGGGCCTCCAGGGCAATATGTCTCATTTTTAGGGCTTTTTAGGGGCCCTATTTTGGCTTTCCCAAAATTAGGG
The DNA here is from genome assembly GCA_030674155.1 of Stramonita haemastoma. Lineage (NCBI taxonomy): Eukaryota > Metazoa > Mollusca > Gastropoda > Neogastropoda > Muricidae > Stramonita > Stramonita haemastoma. The sequence goes on from JASPKP010006122.1 coordinate 8,005, forward strand.
CTTTTTAGGGCTTTTTAGGGACTTGTGCGAACCCTGTTTAATAAGATTTTGTATCTAAAACAAAAAAGTAAGCCATAACTGCATAAAAAATTGTTGCTGCCCCTACCTAACAATATCAAAACATCACAATATAACAAAGGAGGCCTGATATAATCTAACGATATAAAACATAACAAAGGCCTGACATACCATAACATGCCATTATGATTATACCAAAATATCACACAACATAACAAAGGAGGCCTGACATAACATAATATCAAAACATAACAAAGACGGCCTGACATAAGAACATAATATCAAAACATACAGGCCTGACATAACATAATATCAAAACATAACAAAGGAAGCCGGACATAAGAACATAATAGCAAAACATAACACAGGAGCATGACATACAGCATCAAAATATCACACAACATAACAAAGAAGGCTATATGTTACAAGGCAAAACAAACGAATGATCCATAATAACAGGAAGCAATTATTACATCAATGCGCACGCACACACACACACACACACACACCACGCACAAAGCACATGAGCATGAGCGCGTTCACACACACACAACACACACACACACGAGACGAGACTATACACCAAGGTCCAGTGTGCAAACGCACGCAGAACATCTTGTGAACAAGTTGGAACCCGAACAACTGACAAAATTTACAAAATTGCACACACACGGGGAATGGATGTTAAAGAAAAAAGCACAGGAGTGCTTATTCCATTACCACTGAAATAAAAGAATAAATACAAAAAAAGAATGATAAATAACACACACACACACAAACACACACACACACATACACTGTACCTGAACACTGATGGAAGGAAGGAAGGAGGCAGCAGTGCAGATGAAGAGAGGCAGGTTGTGACCAGCACGCACCTTCAGACTGCAGTTAGCAATCTACAACAGTCAGCAATCATTGAATCAGTCAGCAATCGCTAAATCAATCTACAACAGTCAGCAATCACTGAATCAATCTACATCAGTCAGCAATCACTAAATCAATCTACAACAGTCAGCGATCACTGAATCAATCTACATCAGTCAGCAATCACTGAATCAATCTACAACAGTCAGCAATAACTGAATCAATCTACAACAGTCAGCGATCACTAAATCAATCTACATCAGTCAGCAATCGCTAAATCAAATCTACATCAGTCAGCAACCGCTAAATCAATCTACATCAGTCAGCAATCGCTGAATCTATCTACATCAGTCAGCAATCGCTGAATCAATCTACACCCACCCCCCACCCCCCTACCCCCCGAAATTTCATGTTCTTTCTTCTCATTTTGGATTAGATAATTCTCAAGCGTGGTCAGTTATTTGTCTCATTATTAGACTGGACTTAAATGCATTCCAGACAAAATTTGTGAGATACATATACAGTATATGTGGAGGAACAATATCTAACATTTACATTTTTAGTGTCAGGTTTTAAAATAATATCTACCTGCTATTTATACCAACTCTTTGAACAAGGTTCTAAGCGACTGTAGATTGTTGTGTGAAATTGGTTTTGCACTGAAGGGGTGTCCCATTGCTACTTTCCTTTAATGAGGGCAGTTTTCCTTTCCCTCCTTTTTGCAATGACATGTACATTACAAGACTGGTTTTTGAATCAGGGATATGAATCCCACCCTATCCTTAAATTTATACTAGTTGTAGTTTGAACTTGGTGTTATATCAATATCATTATTTTATTATTACTTTTCATTGCAATGTTTTTGCTGTTACACTTGTTCTATCATCACATTCGTTTGAATTACTCTTCCTAATATTAATTAGTTACATTATGTTGTTCCCCATATTGCCCTAACCACCTTCTTTTAGCAGTTTAAGATTAGTCTGTGCATGTAGATATTTCATTGAAACACACACACACGCACGCACGCACACACACACACACACACACACACACACACACACACACACACACACACACACACACACACACACACACAGGCACATGTATGTATATGTATATATATTTATAGACATTGGTTCAAATAATTATATGCTTGAGCGCATGCACAATCCACATTTACATACATGTAAACACTTGCTGCAGCCCAGGGGGCTAGTTGGCCTTTGGAGAACATCTCCAACGCTGACTGTCCCTACGCCCTCTTGGCCGAGAGAGCAGGAGGTTGTGCTATGGGCAAGGCACCTCCACTATAATAAAATTTCTGCCCAATTCCAAAAACAGCAGTTGCCTCCTCTGCTGTTTTGGAGGTCATCATCGAACTTGACAGACAAACCTATCTCTAAATACACATGATGTGCTTGCATACAGCACCCTGAAATACAGTATGGTGAACTGCAGGTTTCATGAAGGAAGGAAGGAAGGAAGGAAGGAAGGAAGGAAGGAAGGAAGGAAGGAAGGAAGGAATGGACCATGATCAGAAGCAGAAGTTGGTGGTCACAAGGAATCCTGAAGAATCCAGTGATCTTACCTTGACACATGGACAGAAGCAGGTGACGTGGCAGGATGCACTCACTGTCTGCAGTACAGTTCATTCCTACACCCTGCACCAGTTCACAATGGCCGCCGCCACTTTGGCATTTCCAGTCTTCTGCTAGCACAGGTCAGGTCAGGACAGTCACTGGAAAAGAACAAGGAAATCAATCCTTCATCATCAGAAGAAGAACAAGGAAATCAATCCTTCATCATCAGAAGAAGAACAAGGAAATCAATCCTTCATCATCAGAAGAAGAACAAGGAAATCAATCATTCATCATCATCAGAAGAACAAGGAAATCAATCCTTCATCATCATCAGAAGAACAAGGAAATCAATCCTTCATCATCAGAAGAAGAACAAGGAAATCAATCCTTCATCATCAGAAGAAGAACAAGGAAATCAATCATTCATCATCATCAGAAGAACAAGGAAATCAATCATTAATCATCATCAGAAGAACAAGGAAATCAATCATTAATCATCAGAAGAACAAGGAAATCAATCCTTCATCATCATCAGTCCACAGGTTTAACATGTCCTCACTTACTGTACCATCAACAAAGATTGAACTGGATCTACATAGAGCTAGGGCAGGCCAGGGATTGTGACACTGACACCACTTTAAGTCACGGCAGATTTCTCTGAAACCTGAAATTCAGGTTGCTCTCTCTCCCTGGGGAGAACATGTCGCCACATGAGCAGCACTCTTTGTAGTGTATGTTTATATGTTTGCTTTTATTCCTGAACTCTAGGCAATTCATTGCCAAGTTGGTTGTTTTAAGTTTGTGTTTAGATCTTTAAGTACTTTGTAGGTGTCTTTTACAATGCTTCATCATTACAGTATGACTCTCTCTCTCTCTCTCTCTCAAACACAACACACACACACACACACACACACACACACACACACACACCAACCCACTCTCTCTCTCTCTCTCTCTCTCTCTCAAACACACACACACACACACACACACACTCTCTCTCTCTCTCTCTCCTCTTCCTTTACTTTGTAGCCCTGATCTCATCATCCACCCCTCCCCTTCCCCCCCACTCTCCCCATTTAATATCACATTAAGTAAACAGACGTAAAATTGAAAACACACACACACACACACACACACACAACACACACACACACACACACACACTGACATATTCTAAAACCTTGCTTGTTTGGAGATGAAAACATGTGCAGAAGTGAAGCAGCGTCTAGTCAATTTTTTATTTTTTATTTATTTATACCACTTTATGTCACAGCAGATTTTTCTGCATGAAATTCGGGCTGCTCTCCCCAGGGAGAGTGCATCACCACAAGTGCAATGCCTACCCATTTTTTTTTCTTTTTCCTGTCTGAAATTGTATTTATTTCCTTTTTTCTACAGAATTTTGCCAGGGACAACCCTCTAGTTGCCGTGGGTTCTTTTATGTACGCTAAATAATGATGTGTAACACACGGGACCTCAGTTTATCGTCTCATCTGAAAAACTGAAGAATGACCAAGTCACTGGAGCGACTTCAATACTCCACTAAGCTTGACACACTGACTATGCACACAAACACTGACAGAGCAAGTCACTATGTACAGTGACTTCAATACTTCACTTAGCTTGACACACTGACTAGGCACACACACACACACACACACACACACACACACACACACACACACACACACACACACACACCAGAGTAAATCAAAGGCCAACACACAGTGTTACTTACAGTCTGGTGTCGATCCAGCCTTCAGCCAGGCAGCAAAATAACGGAAAAGCCCGCTCAGGTACAACAAGCAAAACGAAGAAAAATATGACTAGCATAGAACTGGTTTGAGTACGACAAACGGCAAGAATGACAAAAATTAAACTTCCTTCGTGCCCGACGAGCAAATCAATGAAAAACGCCTGAAGGTGAAACATCAATGTATGAACAAGTGACTTTTCTTTTTTTTTTAATCTGAGAAAAGTGAAGTTTTGCTGAAGTGTGGTGGCAAGTGTCTTCCTCAATCCTGTATTGTGGGAAAGAGCTCACTAGCAGTGGTAGGTAGCTGTACATACAAGTGTCGTCCTCAATCCTGTATTGTGGGAAAGAGCTCACTAGCAGTGGTAGGTAGCTGTACATACAAGTGTCGTCCTCAATCTGTATTGGATCTGTGTGAATGTTGTGCCAAAGACAGAGTGAAAGAAATCCTGAGTGATGGTGGGCATGTACTTACTAAAAAATTTCAATTTCTTCCATCTCAAAAATGCTACAGAGTACCCAAACTCAAAACCCTCTGAAGTAAAAACAGTTTTATCCCCACCTCAATTTTAACAATGAACAAGGATTTAATAATAACAACACACCAGGACTGACTGGGCAAAGATAGTGAGGGGGGAGGGGGAGGGAGAGAGGCAGGGAGAGGGAGGCAGGGAGGGGGAGAGAAGGGGGGGGGGGAGACCTTACCCCAAGGCCAGACAATTAATCCACAATCATGCTGAATGAGCACAAAAACCAAGGCAAGGCTAAACCTTGCTGTCAGACACCCAAAACAGTACCACTCGCCCAATACCACTTTATAAAAATTTTTTTTTTTTTAAACACAGCACGACCAAGCTTCCCCTCCAAACAACAGACACTGGCAGCCATCCAACCTTCACCTGATAACCTCGGGTTGACCCCTTTATGAACCCTCCCCTGCAGCCCGACATTGTACCACCACACAAAGCAACTTTTTTTTCTTTCCAAAAACACACTAAAGTTGTCGTGTTATGATGACCATAACAGACGCCTACTTAGGAATCCTAAAGCACACACTGTCTTTCTCCTTCCCATTCTTACTCTACACTCCTTTGCAAAACAACCAAATCTTAGTGACGTCAAAGTTGTTCTTTTTTTTAATTCTAAAATTAGACCCAGATCTAATTCAGTGTTCTTTCTCAGCTTCGTGACATTCTTTTGATCAAATGTCAGCACAAGGTCACTACTGCAGACGATATTTGGCAAACAAAAACTGCACTTGATCCTTCTGTGACATAGGATGGCCAGAATGTAGCTTAATTAACTAGCATTGTGTAGGGGTCAGGATCAAGGTTACTGGAAATCTCTTCGAAGTGACCACTGCCCATGACCACTTACCTCAGCTGGAGTCCATCTAGCTCTAGCACACTAACATCCCAATGGGAAACTGAGTGTTTGGTTAACAATAAAAACGAGGTGTGGGAGGCCCCATCACTGCAGACAGCACACTCACTGTACAGTTGAAGAGGGCACTCATTCCCTCCTTCTATCACACCCTGCCTGCTCTCCCCACATGACACTTCTCTGCTATGACGCCACTGGTGCAACGCTAAGGACGGCTAAGCTTAATGTCCAAATGCACCGAAATCCAGCTGCACGAAAAGTGGGGTTGGAGAGAGAGAGAGAGAGAGAGAGAGGAGAGAGAGAGAGAGAGAGAGAGAGAGAGGTGGTGTGTGTGTGGTGCGTGTGCGTGCGTGCGTGCGTGTGTGTGGTGTGTGCCTGCCTGCCTGCGTGTGTGTGTGCGTGTGTGTGTGTACTTATTTATTTATTCTTTTATATTGAGGATAATGGAATAAGCAATCATATGCTTTTGTACATCCAGTCCCCGTGTGTATGCAGTTTTGTAAATGTCATCTGTTCCCACCGGCACAGATGGCCTGCTCTTACGAAAAGTGGAACAGGATTTAACGAGTGCGCAAGATGTTCTGCGTGCGTTCGCACACGGGCCTCGGTTTAAAGTCTCATCCGAAACAGTGTGTGTGTGTGTGTGTGTGTGTGTGTGTGTGTGTGTGTGTGTGTGTGTGTGTGTGTGTGTGTGTGTGTGTGTTGGGAGAGAAGAGGGGGGGGGAGCAAAGACGTTGTTACCCCTATATTTCTATGAACTACAGGGGCCAATTTGCTGAAAGGCGAGGGCCCCCAGGGTGTGATTGTGATGTGGGGGGAAACATCAAGATTGCCCAGGGTGTCGGGATGTTCAGGATATTAGACAAAACTTTTACTGAAGCCCCCCCCAAAGACCCTTTTCGGGGTGTTCCACTGAACCATTTTTAACTCCCGGGGGAAATGGGCTTTTTCCGTTGATAGAGTGAAAATGGTTTGTTGGCTCTAAGGACAAGGTTGTTTTAAGGTCTGGTTTTGGGTTTTTTCTCATTTTAGGTGATCGAGTGGGTTTTCCCCGAGCGGGGGGCGTCCTGGTGACCCTTTCGGTTGACCCGGGGGGTCGATACAAGAAGGCAGTCAAGTTGGTTTTTTTTCTCCGCTTTTTGCTGAGCTTTCAAT
>JASPKP010006123.1:0-2500 GCA_030674155.1 Stramonita haemastoma
TGGTGATTTTGATATGCGATGGTTTTTTGCCCTCCATGAAGGTAGCCACATTCCGACTTCGGGGATATAAGCTGGGTATGTTCGTGTTTCCCGTAACCCATGGAACGCTGACATGAATTAGGGGATCTTTAACGTGAATATTTGATCTGCTATTTTTGTATAATTATTATACACGAAGGGGAATTAAGGTCTGCATTTGAAGTTGACCAGAGACATCGTAAAAATTCCCACCATGAATCACCAGACGCTGCTAAGATTCGAACCCCAGAATGCAGCCACCTTAAAGGTGGGTGAAAACAGCTGCATTCGAAATTTAGGCCTATCACCATTGGGGAACCACGGAACTCGAGCCGAGGAGCGAAAAAAATTCAGATTTCTCATAATAACGCGGCTTTGGACTTTTACTATCAGTTTATGAGGCCGCCCGGCTGTGGTGACGCATAATTCTGGGGAAAGAAAGGTGGGAGGGAGGAAGGGGGGGGGGGGGGGGGGGGGGGGGGGGGGGGGACTGAGTGATACGAACAAAAAGGGATTTCTTTTTTCCTAGAGTGAGAAATCAAAGTAGGCTACATCCCCGTCTCTGTCGGAGTATACGATTTTTTTTTTTTTCTAGCGAGATTAAATGCATGCCCCATGCCACTCAATCTGTAGGAAGTATAAGAGTTGGAAAGTTGGCATGGATTTCATTGGAATGTGTATTTTTTCTTTTTAAGAAAAAGGGGGGAAGGGGGGGGGGGGGAAAACGCCATGGATGACAAAGCACACCAACAGAACTACCGACCTGACGTCTCTGCTTTTAAAAAAAAAAATATAGAAACGACCTTGGCCTTTTTGGGGTGAAGAAAACCCACGTGCTTTCATTGTTTTTTGATCCACGTCACGTGCTTTCACTGTTTTAACCTCCCTGCTTTGATTGGTGCAGGAGGGGTTTGACAGCATGTTTCATCCAATGAAAAGGATCTCTGGTTTAAAAAGTCTCCGGGGTCAGGGTTTGATAGAGACTTTATGTGGCATGTTGAAGCCACTCTTCTAACTTCAAGGGTCTACCTACTTTGGGACTATCCAGGAAGAAAACCTTTCTCTAGTCATGGCTTCTTGATTTGATTGATTTATTTGATTTGATTTATTTTTTTTATAGTCTATCGAGGATAATGGAATAAGCACTCTTGTGCTTTTTTACATTAGTCCCCGTGTGTATGCAGTTTTGTAAATGTCATCTGTTCCCACCGGCACACGATGACCTACTCTTACGAAAAGGGGAACAGGTTTTCAACGTTCTTGTTACAAACACTGTTGTGTGAGAGACATTGGCAATAAACCTGGGGTGGGGTTGAACCATTTGAATGCTACACTTTTTTGAAAAATTTTTTTTTTTTTAATTGTGAAGATAACAGTTATTTTCTTAGAAACCAAGCATTTTGATTTGTTTTTCACAATACAAATGGTGTATAAATCCCATCATCATTATTATTGTCATCATCTTGTTCTTATTACCATCATTGTCTCATCACATCATTATTTTTTGTCATGGTCAGCTTTCAGTCTGCCTTTATTAGGAGGGATGGATAGTCCGGTGCAGAACATTGGCTCTTAATTTACAATCGGTTGGATTCCCGTTCGCGGGTTTTTCCCCCCTGGAGTTAACATCGTGCTGATTCCACTCTCCCCCAAAAGTCCTTCGGATAGCTTAAACCGGGGCCCCCCGGGGCGCGGAATGCACGCAGAATCTTGCGAAAAACTTTTAAACCGTGGTTCGCTTTTTCGTAAAGTAGGGCCATTGTGTCCCGGGGTGGGAACAAAATGACAAAAATTTATAAAACCGCATACACGAGGACTAGATGTTAAAAAGCACATGAGTGCTTCTTCCATTATCCTAAATATAAAAAAATTAAAAAAAGGTCTGGACTGTATGGTGAACCAGGATTTTATTCATCACAATATATAACCATCGTAAATTCCAAAACATCATAAACATCTCATTTTATATTTTTGTAGTAGTAGTAGTAGATCATTATCATTATCATTATTTTATTATTATCATCATCATCATCGCCCGTGGACGGTCATTATGTTATGCTCAGTCAGCCCATTATCAGTTGGCCCCTTTGTGAGATGAAATGTTTTCTGGAACATTTGCTGAAAGCACTGTCTTTCACAGCTTTTAGTTTTCTCCCATTTAATGTGGAATGTGAGATGGAAGCCATGCAGCACTCTTTGGATTCATTGCCAGGCTGCCCTGGATAGCAGGGGGGGAAAGACTTTGTTGCTGCAATACACACCACTGGGTGTATCATGAATGGACTGATTTAAGAACACAAACTTCTTTTTTCCCGATCACAGCTGTATTCTAAGGTTTTCTATTCTGACCTTTGCGTTGTTCAAACTTGCTTGTACCTACTGTGATGCCAGATTCTGTTTTTTGTGTATTATTTTTTTATATCGAAGATAAAAGAATAAGCTCTCTATGCTTTTTTTTAAACCAGTCCCCGTGTGACGCGAT
>JASPKP010006123.1:10000-14757 GCA_030674155.1 Stramonita haemastoma
TTGGTGTGATGAGGCCTATCTGGAGCTAAATGTTTCTAAAACTAAAGATCTTCCTATCGATTTCAGAAGATCGGAGCACAATCCTGAGAATATCATCATCTATAATCATGAAGTTGAAAACGTCTCGGAATACAAGTAGCCTATCTGGTAACTGTTTTTGACCACAAGTTAAACTGGGACACTAACACTGATGCTATTGTCAAAAAGGGTCAACAACGGTTGCACTTTCTAAGGAAGCTTAACCCGTTTTTTAGTCGACAGAAAAATTATTTCTTTCTTCTACAAGGTCATACTTAGAGGGTGTTTTAAGTTTTGCTTTCATTTGTCGGTACGTGCAGTAATCTCAGTGTTAAAAACAGGAATTTACATAGAGAGTGTTTTAAGTTTTTGCTTTCATTTCTTGGTACGTATAGTAATCTCAGTATTTAAAACAGGAATAGTCTTCAGAGAATTGTGAGAATCCGCTAAAAAAAATAATAATTGGAGATTTTGTGATCAGCAACTTGTATACAAAACGACTTCCATCTTGGCCAATCCTTCCCAAACTAAGTTTTCAGAAAATTTTCCATTTGTTGCCTTCAGGACGCCGTTTTCGGTGTGTGGGTGTGGGTGCGTGATCAGATGCCAATGCATCGGGATATGAGTGTATGTATGTGTGGTTAAGGGATGGGTGTGGGTTCCTGTTCCTGCCTTCTGGCTATGGAGATAAAATACTTGTGTTTGCATTGTAATAACCGATCTTTTTTTATTTCCCCCTTCAACCTAATTATGCGTAAACAGACTTGAGGAAACTGTGTGTGCATGCGTGCGTGCGTGCGTGTGTGTGTGTGTGTGTGTGTGTGTGTGTGTATGTGCGTGTGTGTGTGTGTGTGCGTGTGTGCGTGCGTGCGTGCATGCGTAAATAAGTTTATATGCTTTTCCTTGTCAGTGGCCTTAATTTCATTGTATTCTTAAATAGGTGCATATGCGTGTATGTGCGTGTGCGCGCGCGAGTGTCTGCATGCGTGCGTGCGTGCGTGCGTGCATTCATGTGTAGGCCTACATATGTGTGTGTGTGCGTGAGTGTCTGCATGCGTGTGTGCCTGCATGTGTGTGTGCGTGCGTGTGTGTGTGTGTTTGTGATATTTTTTATTTGAATTTATCTTGGAATGTTTAAACCAATATGAAATTTAGCTTTCTTGTGTTTTTCGAGACTATGCTTCGTATCAATATGCCTGTCAGTATTGTTATTGCCCTTCATGGGATAGTTAAAGCGTTTTTGACTTGACTTGACTTTGGCTGGCCTTTTGACTTCAACCTGAACCCCATGGGTCCATGAAGTCGTGGGTTCGAATGTCGGCAGCGGCGTCTGATGAATTAAAGGTGCAGATTTTTCATATCTCCCAGGTCAAAGTAAAGTGTAGGCCTGCCAGTGTCTTACTTCTCTTCCTGTATACAGACGCAGACGATCAAATAATTATGCGCGTTAAAAATTCTAAAATTCATGTCAGCGTCCGGTCCGTCGAGAAAACACGAACATACCCAGTATACATCCTGTACCAAAAAGAAATGAGATGCACACACACACACGCGCGTGCGCGTGCACGCACACACACGCACGCACACACGCACGCATGCACGCATGCACGCACACACACACAGAGTTGAAGAGACTAATTATTAATCACTGTACTAGGCAGTCCCAATGCCCCCCCCCCTCCTCTCTCTCTCTCTCTCTCTCTCTCTCTCTTTCACTCTCACTCTCTCCTCCTTGGCTGCACCCCCTAACCCCACCTTCATTCCTCCCTCCTTCCTATATTTACTGCTTTTTTCTGTCAGATTGTGAGTTGTTGCACAGTCACATGATGTATATATATCCGGCGCATACGCCCCCGTCGTTGCAACTTTATTGGATGATCTATTTATCGGTACTTCTGATCTATTAACAATAATAACCCTGGTGATGATGTCTCGTGTGTGTGTGTGTGTGTGTCTGTGTCTGTGTGTGTGTGCGCGCGTGCGTGTGTGTGTGTGCGCGCGTGCGTGTGTGCGTGTGTGTGTCTGTGTGTCTGTGTGTGTCTGTTTGTCTGTCTGTGTCTGTGTGTCTGTGTGTTACATCTGTGTCGTAGGAGGAGGTTCATTTTCGCTATGTTTGTTCACATAGAGAGGAAAAAACTCGATATGGCCTGATTGTCATCTTCATTCGAAAGTAGGGGATTTTCCCCCTGGAGTTAACATCAGTGCCCACTCCACTCGCCCCGAAAGTCGTTCGGGTGAGACAATATCCCGAGATTTCTGTACGTGTGTGAACGCACGCAGAATATCGTGTGCACATGTTAAAACCTATTTCGCCTTTTGGAAGAGTAGGCCTTTGCGTATCGCTAGGAACGGAGGACAAAACTGACAAAACCCGCATGCACTGCACGCTTGTTTCGTGTTTTAGACATCATCTCCGAAGTCGGAATGTGGTTACCTTGATAGTGGGTAAACAGTGGAGCATGCAAAGTTTCATCATTGGTGAACGAACCTCAGAGCTGTACCAGAGAAACTGGGCACAAAAAAGAAGAAGAAAAAAAGGGTCATCAGTGGGTTTTATTGTATTCTTTTTTTTTCCCCTTTTATTTCGAGGATAATGCAATAAACACTCATGTGCTTTTTTTTTTGCATTCAGTTTCCATGTGTACGCAGTTTTGTAAATTTTGTCATCTGTTCCCACCGGCACACAATGGCCTACTCATACGAAAAGCGGAACAGGATTCAACGTGTGCGCAAGATGTTCTGCGTGCGTTCGCACATGAAGCCTCGGTTTATAGTCTCATCCGGAAGACTTTGGGGGAGAGTGGAGTCAGTACTGATGTTAACTCCAGGGGGAAAAAATCCCCTCCAACGGGAATCGAACCTGGGTCGTCGAATTGCCAGCGCAATGTTCTGACCACTAGGCTATCTCCTCCCCCTGTGTGTGTGTGTGTGTGTGTGTGTGTGTGTGTGTGTGTGTGTGTGTGTGTGTTGTGTGTGTGTGTGTGTGTGTGTGTGTATGTGTGTGTGTGTGTGTGTGTGTGTGTATTTATTTATTTATTTATTTATTCTTTTATATCGAGGATAACAGAATAAGCAATCATGTGCTTTTTTTCATCCGGTCCCCGTGTGTATGCAGTTTTGTAAATCTTGTCATCTGTTCCCACCGGAACACGATGGCCTACTCTTACGAAAAGCGGAACAGGATTTAACGTGTGCGCAAGATGTTCTGTGTGCGTTCGCACACGGGCCTCGGTTTAAAGTCTCATCCGAAGGACTTTTGGGGAGAGTGGAGTCAGTACTGATGTTAACTCCAGGAGAAAAATCTCCTCGACCGGACTCGAACCCGGGTCGTCAAATTGCCAGCGCAATGTTCTGACCACTAGGCTATCCGTCCCCCCTGTGTGTGTGTGTGTGTGTGTGTGTGTGTGTGTGTGTGTGTGTGTGTGTGTGTGTGTGTGTGTGTGTGTGTGTGTGTGTGCGTGTGTGTGTGTGTTGTGTTGTTGTTGTTGTTGTTGTTGCACAATCTTTATATAAGATTGACCATTATTTTTACAAGGTGACAGTTGTGATATGGCCTCTGTGGCCAGTTAAAGTCTGTCCCGAGCCTAAGGCTCATCAGGCCGGTGCTTATCCCGGTTTCTGTGGCGTTAAGCGACTGAGAGTCATAGACTCCCCCCTGGATAGGACGCCAGTCTATGGCAGGGTTAACCCCCAACACAAGGTTGGTGCCCCTTTTACACCTGGGTGGGATGAGAAAATAGCCGTAAAGTGCCTTTTCTAAGGGCACAACGCCAGAGCCGAAAGCTGGGATCGAACCCGCAACCTTCAGATTATGAGTCCAACGCCCTAACCACTAGACTACAGCGGCGGCTCCTCTGTGGTCAGCAGTCTATGAACAACATGATAGCATTGAAATGGGGGGGGGGGGGGGGGGGGGGGGAGCTTTCACGTAAGATTTTATTCGTGATTCTTGTTGTTGGTGTACAATATTTATATTAGATTGAACATTTTACAAGATGACAGTCGTGATATGGCTTCTGTGGTCAGCGGGCAAACAACACGATAGGATCGGAATGGGGGGGGGGGGGTGGGGGGCAACCATTCACGTAAGATTTTATGCGTGCTTTCACACACGGACCTCAGTTTATAGTGTCATTCAAAGGACAGGGCAAGGGAACACACACAACTAAAGATGGTTATCTCCGGAAAGGAGGCTGGGGAGAGAGAGAGAGGAGAGAGAGAAAATGAGAAGAGAAGAGAGAGAGAGGAGAGATTCATCTCAGTGGTAGGGGAAGCAGAGATGGGATTTCTCCGAAAGATAAAAAAGTCCCGTGTAGTATCGTTTCAGCGTCGGCGACTAAAAAGCTTTCAACCTCAGATGGCAAATGAGTCCCCGGGCAACGTAACGCTGTAGACCCATAAACAAGTCCCGCCCACAGACATTATTAAGTAGTTCTTTGACAGTGGATACCGTCCCCCCCCACCCCCCTCCCATAACACTCTTTTAAATGCCGACCCTCAGATCTGCCTCGTCCCTTTTCAGTGAAGGCCAGTCAAGTGGAACGTGCACGTGTCACTCAGTTCCCTTCCTATCCTGCTAGTGTAGTATAGTATAGGGAAGGTTAGGCTACTAGCCTATGGGGGTCAATGGATTTTTGGATGACACAGCATCTTTGCCTTCTTCCTCTTTTCATTCCATTCCCCTCTCCCTCTCTCCTCCACGCCCCCCTCTCCTTTCCCCCCAAAAATTTCGATTTTTT
>JASPKP010000612.1:5000-20000 GCA_030674155.1 Stramonita haemastoma
GTATGAGTGATGGGGTGTGGCTGGTATGGGTAATGTGATGTGGGTCACGTGGTTTGGGTGGTGTGAGTGTAATGTATGTAATGCATGTATGGTATGGGTGTGGTGCAAGTTGTGTGCATGTGGTGTGGTTGATGCAGACATGGTGGTGTTGATGTGGGGGATGTGGGTGATGAGAAGGGACGGGGTGGTGGGCAAGATATGTAGGTGATTGGGGGCTGTCAGGATGGTGGAGGTGGTGTGTTGTGAGTGGTATAGGCTCTGTAGGTGGTGTGGGTTGTGCAAATGTGGTGTGGGTGTGGTGTGGGATATGCTGTGGGTGATGCGGGCATGGTGTTGGTAGTGTGGTGTGAATGGCGTGGATGGTGAAAGGGTTGGTGGGTATGGTGCTGGTGATGGGGATGGTAGACAAGGTGTGGGTGGTGTGTTGTGGATGTTGTTGGCTGTGTGAGTCATGTGGGTGATTAAAGTGTTGGCTGGTAAGGTGTGGGTGTTGCAGTTGGTGTGGCTATGTTGTGGGTTGTTTGGCATGAGTGGTGTGGCAGTTATGTAGGGGCTATGGGTGTGATGTAAGTGATGTGGGTTTTGTGGTTGATGTGTTTGTGTGTGGGTTGTGTGCTATGTATGGTTTGTGGGTGTAGGTGTGGTGCAGGTGATACAGGTGGTATGGTTGATGTGGGTATGGTGTGCATTGTGTGTTTTTTTCTGGTGTGCCTGGTGAGGGTGATATGCATGTGGTGTAGGCAGTGTGGGTAGTGTTAGTGCTGTGGGTGGTTTTTATTATTTTTTATTTTTTATTTTTTATTCTTTTGTATCGAGGATAACAGAATAAGCAATCATGTGCTTTTTTTTCATCCAGTCCCCGTGTGTATGCAGTTTTGTAAATATTGTCATCTGTTCCCACCGGCACACAATGGCCTACTCTTATGAAAAGTGGAACAGAATTTAACGTGTGCACAAGATGTTCTGCATGCGTTCGCACACGGGGCCTCGGTTTAAAGTCTCATCCGAAGGATTTTTGGGGAGAGTTTGGGTGGTGTGGCCTATTGTGGATGTGGTAGACAGTGTTAGTGCAGTTGGTGGTTTGGGTGATGTGTGTGTGGAGTAGTATGTGTGTGGTGTTGACAGTTTGGTTGGTGTTGTGTGGGGTGGTGTGGTGTGATGAGGTGTGGTGTTAATATGGGTGCTGGGAGTGGTTTGGGTGGTGTGGTGTGATGTAGTGTAATCAGTATGGGAGCTGGGAGTGGTGTGGTTGGTGTGGTGTAATCGGTGTGGATGTGCTGGGGGCATGTGAATGCTGTTGGTAATGTTGATGTGGTATGGGTGGTGTGATATGCATGGTTTGGGTGATGCAGGTGGTGTGGGTGGTGGGTGGGTAGTGTATGTTGGGGTGATGGGGCAGTTTGCATGGTGTTGGTTATGAAGATGATGAGGATAGTGTGGGTGATGTGCTATGAATGATGTGCTATGAATGATGTGCTATGAATGATGTATGCAGTTTTGATGTGGGTGATGTAAGTGTGGTGTGGGTGTGGTGGATGTGTTGCGGTTTATGGGGCTGTGGTGTGGGTGTGATGTGAGTGATGTGGGTTGTGTATTTGATGCAGTTGTGGTGTTGAAGATGATTGATTGATTATCAATTATTCTTTTATATCGAGGATAATGGAATAAGCACTCTTGTGCTTTTTTACATCCAGTCCCAGTGTGTATGCAGTTTTGTAAATATCTATTCACACCAGCACACGATGGCCTACTCTTACTTAAAGCGGAATAGGATTTAATGTGTGTGTAAGATGTTCTGTTTAAAGTATCATCCGAAATACTTTTCGGGAGAGTGGAGTCAGCACTGATGTTAACTCCAGGAGAAAATTTTCCTTGACCGGACTCAAACCCGGGTCTTCAAATTGCCAGTGCAATGTTCTGACCACTAGGCCATGTGGATGGTGTGTGGTGTTGTGTGGGTTGTGCTGGTGTGGGACGTGTCGTGTAGTGGTGCTGGTGGTGATGTGGTGTAGTGTGGTGTGGGTAATGTGGTGTTGGTGTTGTGGGTCACATGGTAGGTGTGGTGTGGGTATTTGGGTATTGTGTACATGGGGTTCAGGTGGTGTGGGTGTGGTGTAGATTGTGTGGGTATGGTGTGGGTGATGCAGACATTGTGTAGTGGAGGGGATATGGGTTATGTGGCTGGATGGGGTGGTGGGCACGGTGTGGGTGATTGGGGTTGTCTGGTTGGTGTGGTGTGTGTTGTGTAGGCTATATGGGTGGTGTGGATTGTGCAAATGTAGTGTGGGTGTAGTGAAGAAATGTAGGTGTTGTGGATGATATGGTTGTCATGTCGGTGGTGTGGTGTAGGTAGTGTAGGTAGATGGGGCAGTGGGCATGGTGGAGATGATAGGGATGGTGGGAAAGGTGTGAGTGGTGTGTTGTGGGTGGTGTAGGCTATGTGGGTCGTGTGGGTGATGTAAATGTAGTGTAGGTGTTGTGTGGGTGTTGCAATTGATGTGGTTATGTTGTGGGTGGTGTGGTATGTATGGAGTGAGTGGTGTGGGTGTGGTGTAGGTGATACAGGTGGTGAAGCTGATGTAGGTATGTTGTTGGTGCAGTGTTTTTGTGTCGGTGGTCTAGGTGGTGTCAGTGCTGTGGGTGGTGAGGGTGGTGTCAATGCTGTGGGTGGTTTGGGTGTTCTGGTGTGTTTGTTGTGTAGGCAGCGTGGATGTTGTGGGTGGTTTGGGTGATTTGGGTTGTGTTGGTGGTGCAGGTGGTGCAGGTGGTGTGGGTGTTGATTAGGTATGGTGTTTGTGTCATGGGTGGTGTGGTTTTTGCAGGTTGTAAGTGAAGTGGGTAAGGTGTGGGTAAGATGTACGTGTGGTGTGAGTGGAGTGGTGTGGCAAAGGGTGGTGTTGTGCTGTGGGTGTGGTGTAAGTATTGTTTGGTATGTTATGGTATGTTGTGGAATGATGTGGTGTGGTGAAGTGTGGAGTGGTGTGGCTGCGGTGTGGAGTGGTGTGGGTGTAGTGTGGAGTGATGTGGGTGTAGTGTGGAGTGGTGTGGTGTAGAGTGGTGTGGTGTGGTGTGGTGTGGATTTGGTTTGGATGTGTTGTTGTGCAGTTGTGGTGTGGGTGTTGTATGTAGTGTATTGAATATGTGTGTGTGAGAGAGAGTGTGTGTGTGTGTGAGAGAGAGAGAGAGAGTCTCTATGTCTGCAAGTGTGTGTGTGTGTGTGGGAGTGTGTGTGTGTGTTTGGGAGTGTGTGTGAGTGTGTGTGTTTTGTGTGTGTGTATATGTGTGTATATATATAATATGTGTGTGTGTGTGTGTGTGTGTGTGTGTGTGTGTGTGTGTGTGTGTGTGTGTGTGTGTGTGAGTGTGTGTGGACATACGAGGTTGTGTATGGGTGTGGGTAGTTTTTTTTTTCTTTTATATCGAGTATAATGAAATAAGCACTCTTGTGCTTTTTTACCTCTGGTCCCTGTGTGTATGCAGTTTTGTAAAATCTTATCTGTTCCCACCGGCACACAATGGCCTACTCTTACAAAAATCAGAACACGATTTAATGAGTGCGTAAGATGTTCTGTGTGTTTTTTGCACATGTGCGTGTGTGTGTGTGTGTGTGTGTGTGCGTGTGTGTGTGTGTGTGTGTGTGTGTGTGTGTGTGTGTGTGTTTGTGTGTGTCTGTGCACTGATAGCTTACACTGAATTGTTATTGTCATGCATTACATTGATCTGAGAAGACAATCACTGACTGTTGCTAAGTTTTGGTTTTTAAGGTACCTCACCTCACTACATTATATGTTCTACTAGTTACAAACTGATTTTGTTACCCTTAGACAAGTAACACAGCAATGAAGACAACCCAAGCAGTCCTTGCACTGTAGTCATAGTGTGTGTGTGTGTATGTGTGAGAGTGGTGTGTGTGTGTGTGTGAGTGATGTATGTGTGTGTGTGTGTGAGTGGTGTGTGAGTGGTGTGTGTGTGTGTTTTGTGCGAGTTGTGTAGGTGTGGGATGGTGTGGGTGCAGTGTGGTGTGGATGTGGTGTGGGTGTGAAGTGGTGTGTATGTGTGGTACTGCGTGTTGTGGTGTGGTGCAGTGTGATGGGTGTTGATGTGGGTGATGTGGTGTGGTCTTGGTGGTGCAGGTGTGTAGTGTGAAGATGTGGATAATGTGGGTGGTGTATGGGTATATTGAGGTAGTACCATGTGATGTGGGTGGTATGGGTGGTGCAAGTGTGGTGTGGGCTGTGTGAGTGGTGTGAAGCTCTTGGTGTGCAAGTGCGTTATGGTGGTGTTGGTGGTGTGAGTGTTGGTGGAGGTTCCAGTGTGGTTTGAGTGGTGTTGCGTGGGTGATGTGGGTAATGTAGAATTTGTAAAGGTGGTGTGTGGTGTCGGTGGTGCTGGTGTGGTGTGGTTTCGGTGGTGGTGGTGCGGTGTGGTGCTTTGGTGATATGGGTGTGGTGTGGTCAGTATCAGGTGTGGGTGGTGAGGGTGTGGGTGGTGAAGGTGTGTGTGGTGTGGGTATGGTGTGGGTGGTGTGGGTGATGTGGGTGTACTGTAGTTGATGCGATGATGGTGTGGTAATGTGAGTGTTATATAAGTAGTGAGTGTGGTGTTGGTGGTGTGGGTGTTGCTGGTGGTGCAGATCTGTGATTGATGGATGTGGTTTGGTATGAGTTATGTGGGTGTGTTGAGTGGTGTGGGTAATGTGGTGTGTGGTATGAGTGTCATGGGTGGTGTAGGTGATGCGGGTGGTGTGGTTTGGGTGGTGTAGGTGATGTGGATGGTGTAACTTGAGTCATGTGGGTGATGTGGGTGGTGTGGTTTAGGCAGTGTAGGTGATGATGGTGTGGTGTGGGTGGTGTGGGTGGTGTGGTAGGTGCATAAGTGGTGTGGGTGTGTGGAATGGGTGTGATGTGTTGTGGGTGTGTTGAGGTGTGGTCTGCTATAGTTGTGTGGGCCTATGTTGAGTGTGTGGATGTGTGAGTGTGTGCTTGCATGTATGTGCATGCAGATGCATATGGTTTGTATAAAGGCTCCTATGCATGCATGCATCCATGCATGCATGTGTATATGTGTGTGTATGTGTGTTGTTCTCCCATTCTTTATATTGTATTCTTTTATTTCAAAGATAGTTCTCCCATTCTTTATATTGTATTCTTTTATTTCAAAGCTAATGGAATAAGCACTCATAACCACATCCAGTCCCCGTGTGTACGCAGTTTTGTAAAATGTATCATACATTCCCACCAGCACACAATGGCCTACTCTTCCAAACAGAAACACGGGTTTTAACAGGTGTGCAAGATAATCTGTGTGCCTTCGCACATTGGACCAGTTTATAGTGGGGGGTGTATGGGTATTGGTGTAAATGTGAGTGTGGGTGTGGTATGGGGTGTGTGGATGTGGTGTTGTGGGTGTGTTGTGGGTTGTGGGTGTGGGTGTGCTGTGATGTGGTGAAGTGTTTTAAGGGGGTGTGTGGTGACGACTCTTTCCAGGTGTAATGATCGCCGCAAGTCCCCTGTCTGGTAACAGGCAAGAGGTCACTTGCAATGGCCTCTCCTACATTACTGTGCCCATAGCTAACACCTTCCTGTGGTGCCCCATTCTCACTGAGCTTGCTATGTTATGGCACGACCGAATACCCGGCAGTATAACTGGGTCAGGGAAGAGAGCTGGCCCCCTTAACGTGCAGCATGCATGGCCCACCGTTGTGTGGATATGCCCTGGTGCCCACGCACCAGCCTCCCAGCTATGGGCAAATAGTGAAGACTGAAACACCCTGCTGGCAGGCCAAAAGAATTGAGGGCTGGCGCATCCCTAATGGAGATCTGGAGAGGAGATTGGCGCCACCAGGGAATACCCGAAGCCCACAGAAAAGACATGAAGGACACAACCAGAGCCAACAACATGCCGGATCAGTTGAGGCCCGAAACACCAATGATCGCACTTTCCATCGACGAGCACCAGGATGGAAGTTATAAGTGTGTTACTGGCGCTCAAGACAAAAAGACTCTCAAGTTGCCATCTGAAAACATCACCATTGGTACATGGAATGTCCGCACTCTCTACGCTTGTGGAAAAGTGAAAGAACTGGGGCACGAATTGCAACGACATCAATTGTACATAACCGGACTATCAGAGGTGAGATGGACTGGATTTGGAGAGTCAGTGACTGATGACGGACAAAAGATTTGGTTCAGTGGAAGAGAGACAGTGCATGAGCATGGCATAGCTTTTATTGTATGCAAAGTAGTTGGTTGCTTCCTGAGCAGTACACCAATATCCAGTAGGATTATCTCCATCATAGTGTCAGCCAGGCCAAAGAACATCACCATCTTTCAAGTGTATGCACCAACAACAGCACATGATGAGGAAGAAGTCAAAGAGTTTTACGAAGAGCTGGAAAACACAATCAAGAAAGTTCCCAAGAAAGACCTTCTTATTGTACAAGGAGACTTCAATGTGAAAGTTGGCCCTGACACTTACAAACAATGGGCTGGAACAGTTGGTCAGTACGGCACTGGTGAGACCAATGATAGGGGACTCAGACTCTTGGAGTTTGCGGTTAGCCATCAATTAACCCTTGCAAACACCCTCTACCCACACAAGCTGTCAAGAAGAACTACATGGCATGCACCGAGTGGGAAGATCCACAATCAGATCGACCACATCCTCACCCCACGGCGCATCAAGTCAAGCATCAACAGAGCCAAAACAAAAACATACCCTGGAGTTGATGTGGGCAGCGACCACAATCTTGTACTGCTCAACATGAAGATAAAGCTGAAGAAGAAGGACCAAGCTGCGTGCACACGTATCAAGTTTGACCTGGAGAAGTTGAGAGATCCAGAAGTTGAAGTTTTCCAGGCACAGCTCAGGGGCAGGTTTGTGGCACTCAACATCTTGAACAACAACATCAAAGACCTCACCAACAGCTTCAACGAGGCAGTCAAAGTAACAGCAGAGGAGGTACTTGGCAGCGAGAGCAAGAAACACAAACCCTGGACCTCAAATGACATCCTTGATCTGTGTGACAAGAGAAGATCCTTGAACAAACCAAACACTCCACCCCGCAAGATGCAGCCCAGTATCGTGAGACCAACAATCTGGTGAGAAAGAAAATGAGAGAGGCAAAAGAGCAATGGATCAATGAACAGTGCCAGAACATCGAGGCAGGCATGACAAAGGGGAACAGCAAACACGCCTATGACACCCTAAAGAAGCTCACAAAGGTGCAGCAAAATAAACCCTCAGTCATTGAGGATTGCTCAGGCAACCT
Source organism: Stramonita haemastoma (assembly GCA_030674155.1). Classification (NCBI taxonomy): domain Eukaryota; kingdom Metazoa; phylum Mollusca; class Gastropoda; order Neogastropoda; family Muricidae; genus Stramonita; species Stramonita haemastoma. The sequence goes on from JASPKP010000612.1 coordinate 12,271, forward strand.
GCTGACTGAAAGCTCAGCAATTTTGAGTAGATGGTCACAGTATTGCTTGGACCTGTACAACCACCCCTTACAGCCCAACCACAGCCTGATTGATGAGGACTCAACACCACAGAGGGAACCTTCACCACTACCAGTGCTGAAGGAAGAAGTGGAGGAAGCTACCTGTAGTTTATCAACTGGAAAGTCACCTGGAGCAGACAACATACTAGCAGAGCTGCTCAAGAATGGAGAACACCTGGTCACTGTCATTACATCTCTTTGTCAGAAGATCTGGGCGACAAAACAGTGGCCAGCAGAATGGACACAGTCTCTTATTATCCCCCTGCCCAAGAAAGGAAACCTAAGTCAGTGCCATAATTACAGAACGATCAGCCTCATTAGCCACACCAGCAAGATCATGTTAAGAGTGATACTAAACAGACTTAAAAAGGAGGCGGAAGAGCACCTGGCAGAACAAGCTGGGTTCAGGGCAGGAAGGAGCACAGTAGAACAAATTATGAGTTGCCAAATCCTGATGGAGAAACATCTGCAACATCAGAGGGACTTGCTACACAACTTCATTGACTTCAAGAAGGCCTTTGACAGAGTGCGGCATGCAGGCCTTTGGCAAGTCCTCAAGAAGTTTGGCATTGAGGAGGGTCTCATCCAGATCATAGAAGCACTGTACAACACCTCCAGCAGTGCAGTTCTCAACGGCCAAGTTGGAGACTATCAAGACCTCAGTCAGCGTCCGTCAGGGCTGCTTGCTCTCTCCAACTCTCTTTAATCTATTCCTGGAGAACATCATGAGGGAAACACTATGACTTCCATTCTACCATCTCAATAGGAGGGCAACCCATTAACAACCTCTGCTTTGCTGATGATATTGATCTCATGGGAGGCAGCAACAAGGAACTCCAAGACCTTACCAACAGACTGGTAGACAGAGCAGGCACATATGGGATTGAAGTCAGCACAGAAAAGAGTAAAGTAATGGTCAACAGTGCAAATGACACCACAGCACAGATCTACATGAACGGCCAGCAGCTGGAAGAAGTAGACACTTTCAAATATCGTGGCGCTACCCTCACAAAAGATGGACGCTCCACCACAGAGATCAAGACCAGGCTAGCCATGGCAACATCAGCTACGGCAAAACTGAACAAGATCTGGAGAATCAACAACATCAGCTTCAAAACAAAGGTCAAATTGTTCAGATCCCTGGTCATCTCCATCTTGCTCTACAGCTGCGAAAGTTGGACAATGACTGCTGAAACCACCAAGCGGGGCTAGATGTTCGAGACAAAATGCTTCAGGCAACTGCTTGGCATTTCCTGGAAGGATTGGAAAACAAACACCTTTGTGCGAAGTCAAGTCACACTGCTGGCTGGTCCTCGGGAACCCCTACTAGCCACTGTCAAGAAAAGGAAGCTGGTATGGTTCGGCCATGTCACACACCACAACACCCTCCCCAAGACAGTCCTACAAGGAATGCTAGAAGGTGGCAGACGCCGAGGCAGACAAACCAAAAGCTGGATGGATAACATCAAGGAGTGGACCTGCCTGGACAGTCCAACACTCATTAGGAAGGCGGAGGACAGGGCTGGATGGTGATGGCTGGCTGCAGAATCGTCTCTCATGTCTCCTCCATGACTGTTCCGGTCATGAGAAAGAAGAAGAAGAAGTGGTGACGAACGGTGCTGTGTGGGTGGTGTAGTGTAGATGGTGTGATGTGGGTTGTGTAGAAGGTGAAGTGTAGAGTGATGATGCATGGGGTGTGTGATGAAGGGAGTGAGTGCTTTTGCACCTGGTGGCAGCATGGTGTGTTGCTCTGATTTAAAAGTGTGGGTTTGTGTATTTTCCAATCATCCTGCAAGGACAATTTTTACATCATCAGGTTTCTATTCCTGTCCACAATCTAGCAGTCAAAACAGTTTTCCTTGACATTGTTTATTTTGTGAAATATATCAATTATAAACTTTTTCATCTTTTGAATACTTTTTTATATATATATATAAAAATGGCAACGTCATTTGTTTACTTCACTGTGCTGACCTTGCTGTCCCTGCCTACCCTGTCCCTGCCTACCCTGTCCCTGCTGCAGCGTAATAAACTGCACGTGTTTCACGAACTTCTACCACCACCACCATCCAGTTTTTCTCACTCCAAACGCAGACTCTAGAGTATTGTTCTTACATCAAATAGGCCACAAACAAAATAGACCTGATGCAGATATCAAACAACATATTTTAAACCTGGGCATCAATCACCGAAAAACCAAAAGAATCACATGCAGGTATACATCATCACCTGCAGTGTGCTCAGCATGCACATGTCTCCCCCCTCACCTCTGATGTCACTTCCGAAACTACTGTAACTACCACACTGCCTCATCTCCCTGTGATATGCTTCCCTCAGCTGTTGATTTCTGTGACTCTAACAATGTTTCCACTGATTGTAATGTGTCTCTTGCTGTATGTGACTCTGGCAATGATTTCCCTGCTTAAAATGTGTTTCATACTGTGTGCAAAGATTCAAATCCCCTACCTGATCCAGTTCTTGTACCACCCTCCACACCTGACTCACTATCTTGTCTGTTCTTCCACTGTCTACTTCACCACCATCGCTTTCATCCTCTTCCTCTGATCCACATCTCAAAACTCACAACCTCCTTGAAATCTTCCTCAACATTTGTACAATCTGCATGCCCAGATGGAAAGGCTGATCTTCTTTTGATTTTATCTCTGAATAAAATATGGACTTAACTTATCTTACTGAAACATGGTTAAAACCACAAGGCAACAAACCAAACATAAAACAGCTGACACCACCTGGCTATAAAACTCATTATTTCCCTAGACTCTCCCGTGGAGGTGGCATTGCCATCACCTACAAAAACACCCTGCACCCAAGTCTTTCTCTCCGTCACTCTCTCCCTTTCTCACCTGCATCCTTTGAGGTCTGTGAACTCAACCTCACTTCTATTACTTTCTGCTGTCTGAACCGTCCACCTCCTAGTCGTAAAAACAATCTAACATCTTCCCTTTTCCATCAAGAATTTCAGTCACTCCTGGATTATCACAGTCTCTCTCTCCCAAGAAACTTATTCTTGGCAACTTTAATTTCCACTTCGACAACCAATCTTCTCCTGATGTCAAGCGTCTTTCTCTTTCTCTGTCTAACCACTCTCTTTCCCAGCTGTTCAACAAGCCAACACACAGGTCAGGTCACATCTTACACTGGCTCATTACTGATCTTTCACTTAATCTCGTCACATCTGTGTCCGTTACTAACAAACTGCTTTCCAATCATTCTGCCATTCTCTTCCCTCTCAACATCACTAGGCCTATCAAAAAGAAAAAGCATGTCACCTGTCGCAATCTCAAGGCAATTGATATTCAAAACTTTTCAAGCTGCCAAACACCTACCACAAATCCCTGAACATACTGACCCTTCTGGACATTACAACACTGCTTTAAGCCAGTTGCTTGATGAGCATGCATCTCCCACTGATGTTGTTCTGCCTGATAGGCCCTGTGCCCATGACATACTGGTTGCAAAGCGCAAACACTGACAACTTGAGCGAAAATGACATAAAACAAATACTGAAATAAACAAACAGCTCTTCCAGAAACAAATAAAGTCAAAACCTTAGCAAAGACAAAGTATTATTCATCTCAAGTTCTCTATGCCACATCCATGAAATCTCTTTTTCCCTCACCTCAACTCTCCTCAGATCTGCAAAGGCTAGCCCTCTGCCTACTGTCCATAGCCACTCTGAACTTCCTGCTATATTCTCTTCATTCTTCTCTGACAAAGTCTGCAAAATCAGCTCCAAACTTGATCAGACTTCTTTCCAACCTGTGCCTCCTGATCCCCAATTCACTGGCACTCCTCTCCTTTTCTGTCACCCAACAAGCGAAAAAGAAATCAAAAACATTCTGAAAGAAATGACAATAACATCATGCAATCTCGATCCTGTACCTTCTCTTTTCATTCAATGCATTCCACAGCTTATACCTACTATCACAAAAAAAGTCAACTCATCTCTTCTTTCAGGACATTTTCCATAAACTCTCAATACTGCAATAGTCACACCTCTACTCAAAAAGCATGACCTCGATCATAACATCCTGAAGAACTATAGACCTGTTTCTAATCTGCCTTATTTCTCTAAAGTCCATGAAAAAGTTGTTCTGAAACAACTCAATAGCCATCCTCTTTCCAATAATCTCTTTCCCCCTTTCCAGTCTGCCTATCGCGTCAACCACAGCACTGAAACCACCCTGGTCCATACCTTAAACATACTTCTCCATGCTTCTGACTTAGGGAAAATCTCCCTTCTCACTCTTCTCGACTTATCTGCTGCATTTGACACTATAAACCATTCAATTCTTCTCTCCTGTCTCCAAAACATACAGCCCTCACCTGGTTTACTTCATACCTTACAGACCGAGTCCATACAGTTGCAGTAAACAAGATTCAATCATCGCCTGCCAAACTGGAGTGTGGTGTCCCTCAGGAATCAGTTCTAGGCTTTCTTCTTTTTACCCTCTATACCGCTCCACTGTCACATATAATAGACCGTCATCATATCAGTTATCACTTTTATGCCAATGACTCTCAGATTCAAAGCAGAGATACACCTGAAAATCTGCCTTCTCTCTTGACAAATATGACAAACTACCTTCAAGATATCCAAGATTGGATGATACAAAACAAGTTACAACTAAATGCAGATAAAACCAAAGCCATGCTTGTAGGCACCAAACACAAACTCCTCCATTTCAACAACTTCAATAGAATTTGGTAATACGTCAGTTCCGCTATCCACTTTTGTGAAGTATCTAGTGGGTGTTGTTGACAACACACTCTCAATGCAAAAATTCATTACCCAGATCTGTCAGTCATGCTACTATTAACTACAGCATATTGGTGCAATTCGAAAGTACCAGGCCACTGATGCAACATCCAAACTTGTTAATTCTCTTATTCTTTCACGTCTAGACTATTGCAATTCTCTTTTAGTTGGTATGCCAGCATCATCTATCCACTCCCTTCAATGTATACAAAACTCCGCAGCTCATCTGGTCCTCAGAATGAACAAATCTGAGCACATTACCCCTCTCTTCCAATCTCTCCACTGGCTTCCCGTACCACAGAGAGTAATTCACAAGATCAATACCCTCTGTTACAAATGTCTCCACAAAACTGCACCCTCCTACCTCTGTGAATGTCTTCACTTGTACACACCTTCTTGCTCACTCTGCTCGGCGCACTTTGTCCTTAAGAATACCTAGATTCAAGCTATCTGCCATTAGCCGCCGCTCTTTGCTTCTGGTCCATCGACCTGGAACAACCTCCCTCTCTCCCTCCAGCAAAAATCCAACCTCAAGACACACTTTTTTCAAACCTAAGATTTTCTCCCGTTTCCATCTCTTATCTGTCCCTGCCTTCAACGTCTACCTGTCAAAGTGTAAAACCATAATAAGTGTGAGTATGTGCACGCGCGCGCATGTGCGTGTGCGTGTATGTGTGTGCGCGTGCGTGTGTGCGAACATTTGAATTTGCTAAAACTTTAAATTGCTATTGATTGCGAGAGTGTTGTATAGGTCAAATGCAAGTGCTTTCATTTGTTTTTACAAGATATTGCGCTATATAAATTCCATGTATTATTATTATTATTATTATTATTATTATTATTACTATTATTATTATTATTATTATTATTATTATTATTATTATTATCATTATCATTATGTATTAAATGTGGTGTAAATCTTGTGAGGTGGTTGATGTGGGTGTTGTGGTGTGGGTGGTGTGGTATTGGTGGTGGTGATGTGGTACAGTGTAAAGGGTGTGTGGGTAATGTGGTTTAAATAGTGAGTGGTGTGTGGTGTGGGTGGTGTGGTGTGTGTGGTGTGGGTGGTGTGGGTGGTGTGGTGTGGGTGGTGTGGGTGGTGTGTTGGTGGTGTGGTGTGGGTGGTTGTGTGGTGTGGGTGGTGTGGTGAGGGTGGTAGTGTGGTGTGGGTGGAACATGCAATGTGTGGTGTGTGGGTGGTTCAGTTTGGCAGTTGTGTGCTGTGCTGTGGGTGATGTGGGTGTCTGTGTGATGTGGGTGTGAGGTGGGTGATGTGGGTGTGGTGCAAGTGATGTTGGTGTTGTGCGGTTGCTTTGGTTGGTGTGGATGGTGTGAGTGTGGTTTGGGTGGTGTGGGTATTGGCTATGGTGTTGATGTGGTGTGGATGGTCCGTGTGGAGCGAGTATGGTGTGGGTGTTGTGTATGTGCTGTTGTGATGGTGGTGTGGGTGGTGTGTGGCTGATGTGGGTGGTGTGTGGCTGGTGTGGGTTGTGAAAATGATGTTGGGTGGTTCAGTTGTCGGGGGTTTTGGTGTGGTGTGGGTTGTGTTGTGTGAGTGTGGTGTGGGTAGTGCAGGTTGTATATGTTGTGGTTGTGGGTGTTGTGGGTCATGGTGGTGTGGGGGGTATGGGTGGTGTGAGTGTGGTGTGGTTGTTGTTAGGGATGGGTGTAGATGTGAGTGGTGTGAGTGGTGTGAGTGGTGCGAGTGGGGTATGGTTGTGGTGTGTGTGGTGTGGATGTGGATGATGCGGGTGGTATGGATGGTGTGAGTGTGTTGTGGTGTGTGTGGTGTGGATGTGGCTAGTGCGATTGGTATGGGTGTTGGAAATGTGGTGTGGTTGACGTGTGTGGTGTGGATGTGGGTGATGTTGGTGGTATGGGTGGTGTAATTGTGGTGTGGGTGTGGTGTGGGTGGTGTGGGTTGTGCAGGTGGTTTGGGTGTTATGTGGGTGGTGCATGTTCTGAAGGTGATGTGGGTTTGGTGTGGGTGTGTGGGGGTTGTGCAAATTGGGTTGTGGTGTGGTTGTGGGTGGTGTGGGTGTGGTTTGGGTGGTGCAAGTGTGTTGTGGGTGTGAACTGAGTGTAGTGTGGGTGGTGTGGGTGATGCAAGTGTTTTGGGTGGTGCAAGTGGTGTGGGTGTGGGTGGTGTGGGTGGTGTGGGTGATGGTGGTGTGGGTGTGGCTTGTTGCTGCGGTCAGTGTGGATACACTATCCACAACATCCGTGAATGGTGGGGGGGGGGAGTGCTCATATGGGTGGTGCAAATATGGTGTGGGCGGTGTGGGTGCTGTGGCTGGTGGAAATGTGATCGGGTGGTATTTGTGTTGCAGGTGGTGCAGGTAGTTTAAGTGTGGTTGTGTGTCTGGTATTGGTGACAAGGTTGGTGCAAGTATAATATGAGTGTGGTGTGGGTGATGTGGGTTTTGGGGATGTGGTCATGGTGTGAGTAGTGAGGGTGATGCGAGTATGGTGTGGGTATGTTGTGGGTGGTGCAATGTTAGCGGTTTGGGTGGTGTGTAGGTGGTGTGGGTGGTGCAAATGTGGTTGCGTGATGTAGTTTGGGTCATGTGGTTGGTGTTGCTGGTGCAAGTGTGGTGGTGGGGTGTGGTGTGGGTGTCCTCTGTGTGGTGCTCATGTGGTGTGGGTGGTGTGGATGGTTCCTGTTTGGGTTGTGTATGTTGGTAACTGGTACAACAACAACATAAACCAATACATCTTTCAAATCCTCCAAGGAACTGCACAAGCATCATGACATAGATAGCACAAAACCATACATCACTGAACACTACAACTACAACTGTCAACTCCCCCTCCTTTTTTCAGGAGCTTCTAAAGAGTTATCAGCATGTTCACATAAACACTGTTACTGAAACACTAAAAAAAACAAGCA
>JASPKP010000612.1:30000-35000 GCA_030674155.1 Stramonita haemastoma
CAGCAGCTACTTTAATCAGAAGTGACATTATGTCCATATGTTGCAACAAAGATGAGTACATGACTCTAGCCAACTGTCTAAGAATTTACAGTTAAGTTTTTTGCCCTCGAGTCTTCAGGGATAAGTACAGAACTGAAAACCACATCAAAACATACACTGCTCCACTTCACGTTCATTTGGCTGTACAGATGCACAAAACATTTGGATCCAGAGTTTTGTTGAGCACATTAAACAGACTTAGATTCTACTCTTCATACTTAATATACAGAAATTCCATCTCAATGCAGCTGTCAGCCAAGGTGTGAGCCTTCCTCAAATCACAGAAGGAAAAACTCTTCAGATTGTAGCAGACAATGCAGACCACAACTCAGCTAATTTTAGATGGGGTGGCTCTTTTCATGAAATGGAAGCAAAAAAACATGAGGGTTTCCTGGAAAAAATATATGAACAACAGGGAATCCAGTTCACTTGAGAAACAGGGTATGTTAAATCTTGTGCATGTAAACAACCCCTCAACAACAAAAGAATTACTCCAAGAAAAAATATGATTATTCAAGTGTACATGCAGACAGAACTATGTGTGGCATGGCACTGCTAACAAAATCTCATTGGATAGATCAGCCTGAACTTCACATAATCAATTCTATTGTGACAAGAACTATATTTCTTGGCAAGTCTGGTTATGAGACAGTCACAGAATTATACAAATTCTGAGACTGTAAGGAAGCGAGTGAATAAATAGGGTTTTGTGGTGTGAACTGCATTAATTCTTACTTACAAAGAGGCAGTGCAATCTGCAGTTCAACCCTATGCTAATCCCTGTTGTAGTTCTTGATAAAGATAAACTATAAAATTTTATTTCGTAAAATTTCAGAGTAAAAGCCAAGTTTTTTGCAAATACTTATGAACCTTATATAATTTATGTACATTATCCAGATACATTATGTTAGGAATGTAAAAGAAAACAACCACCTTTCATTGCAGATAGGACTGGAACACACTTGGCTCTTTGTGTTTAAGAGCATTTCTGACATAGCTGCTGTTGATAATACTGCATATCTTGGTACACCTTGAAAGATATCTTAGCCCCTGAAGTCTTCTCAATCAGCAGGGCATAGGTTGATGGAAGCACCTCATGATGGTATGCACCCAACGAAGTCAGGTGTTTTTCCTGTCCATGACTGCTATGAGTTCAATACATCATGCATCTACTCTACTTTGATCATCTCCAATCAAGTACAAAAGTTTGCAGTGATGTCTGAGGTAACTTACTTTCAGTCACTGTACATGGAAGCCTAGGCAATTATAAATAGTGATCCCTCTGACAGTTTCATCACATCTGTTTTCCTTCAGCTGGGATACTTCCACTCAGATGAGTTTCCTAGGAACCATTGGACATGTACTGAATGGTTTTGAGCTGCAGGGAGCGTTGGAACATGAGTATACCTCAAATGCTATTTCTCATAATTATTTTGAGTGGGAAGTCTTACTCCCGTGCTGTTCAAGCATACTTTCTCATGAATGCTACCCTCAACATCACCCTCACAGTTCCTGCATACTACATGCCATGGATCCAGGTTTACCATGATATCCCATCACCAGACTAAATCATTCAGGCAGTCTGTGACTTCCATTTATTGTTAGTTTTTGAAGTATGTTGCAAGATTGTACCACCAGCACAATTTCCTTTTCTAAAAATTACATAAGAAAACGCGACAACAGCCGAAATCCCCATCACTTCACCAAAGTGTATTACAGTTTTATGTATGTGCGCATGCATGCGCTCGCGTGTGTGTAAATTCAAATTTGTTAGTACCATTTGTGGTTGGTATTATGTTCAAGAATAGCTTGAATGCAAGCGCTTTAATTTCTTTTTACAAGATTGGGGGGGGGGGACAGGATAACCTAGTGATCAGAACACTACGCTCGAAATTTGACAACTGGGGTTCGATTCCAGGTCGAGGGGATTTTTCATCTGGAGTTAACATCAATCACTCTCCCCAATAGTCCTTCAGATGAGACTTTAAACCAAGGCCCCGTGTGCAAATGCATGCAGAACATCTTGCGCACACGTTAAATCCTGTTCAGCTTTTCGTAAGAGTAGGCCATCGTGTGCCGGCGGGAAAAGATAACATGATTTACAAATCTGCATACACATGGGGACTGGATTAAAAAAGCACATGACTGCTTATTCCATTATCCTCGATGTAAAAGAATTTTTTTTTAAAAATTAATATAGATCTAGCACCATATAGATTTTATCATTAAACAATAATGGTAATAAGCAATAGTCAAATCTCAAAGAAATAGTAGTCTTAACTATCTTCTGTTGTTTATATAACAGATTTGTCCCACCACTGTGTAGAAACAACTGTCACGATTACAGGCAAAAATAGGAGTTCGGCTTAGAATATGAGTCTCTAAAAATTTAGGGGGTAGGGGTAAAAAACAAGCCGTATCTCATTAAATTAATTATTGATTGCAACTGTTCTTGGTGGTTGTTGTTTTTTTTTACAGAAGAGGTCATACCAGCTTTCTATGATAAGCATGTTTTATTTATCGTGTATGAAACACATACAAATAGGAAACATATAAGTATTTTGTTTAAATCAGCAAAGAACATTATTGTGTTGTTCTTCAGTTTAATGTCTATTCACGTAAGTGATATTAGACAACAACAACAACAACAAAAGTAAAAAGTTAAACTTTTAACCAATGGTAGAAACAAAAAACACAAAAAGTGAACACTAAACCCTGAACAATCAATCAGAACTTTTTAGAAAATTAAGAAAGAGCACAAGATTAAAGTCTCTGTCTCTAAACAAGCTACTAACATGTTCATAAGCACTATAGTAAACTGTCAATTGGACTCTTCTTCAGCGATAAGGCGAGTTCACACAGCATCACACAGTTACTTAAAATACTGTCCAGAGAGTTCTCACGTGTGATGGGAAGACACTGTTTTAAAACTGGACAGTTAAAAAGAATATGACTGACTGAAATCGTCCCATCACATATGCAACGCACATTTTTAGCATACTTCGTTCGGAAGGCATTATTATATAATATTTGAAGAACATTATTGTTATCCCCAAAATGTACAAAATTGATGAATTTCCTGCCTAAATTTGACCTGTCAGTGATTGCATATAGTTGTTCTAATGATTATTTTATCAAAATCATATTCATAATAGTAGTTTGTCATAATTTTTTAGTCACAAGAATTCAGTGAGGGGGTACCTCATTTGAAGTGAAATATCTTATTCGTTGAACCATATCAAATTTGCCAAATTTTGGGGCTTATTTGACTGGACTAGAGAGGGGGTGGGGGGGTCTCTTCCCACAAAAAGACAGGGGAGGCTGGTTGGCTTACCCACTGTTATGTAAACATTGCTCTCTGACCCTAAACACTGTTGAAGTGGAGCAGCCAGTGAAAGCCCCCCCCCCCTCTTCCTACCAACCCTCTTCACCCCTCTGCCTTAGGCCTACAGCTGCTGGTCCATCCTTTTCATGAAACCTAAAACCCTTCTGTCAACAGACACCTAGCAGACTCATGATGTAAAGAAGAGAAGGGAAGTAATCAGCATGGAAGTTACATTCCTCGACTGGTTTTCATCATTCTCTCTCTCTCTCTCTCTCTCTCTCTCTCTCTCTCTCTCTCTCTCTCTCTCTCTCTCTCTCTCTTCTTTTTTTCTTTTTGCATCGTGAATTACAAATTTGCAGAGATGTACCATGCCTGGTTTTCACATTACACTAAGGAAAGAGTGTGATGTGTGGAATGAAAAACTCTTGTGGGGGGGGGGGGGGGGGGTGCGCGCGTGTCTTGTCTTGTCTTGTCTTGTCTTGTGGTGTGGTTTGTTCAGATTTTTTTTTTTGCATGCTCTCATTAAGCAGCAGAATTGAGGTGGGAATAAAACTATTGTTATATTGCAAGGTTTTAAACTTAGGTACTCTGTAGCGCTTTTGAGAAGGCAAAAGTTCGAAATATTTTGCTAGCCCATGAGTACCATCACTTAAAATCTTTTTTGCTCTGTCTCTCACACGGCATTCATACAAATCATTCAGTTTCATTTGCTCACAGCCAACAATTTTGCCACATCTTGTAACAATTTTGTTCACAACACTTTTGTTTTTTACAGTCAGGCTTCTGTACCAGCAAATTAAAGAGAAGGAAAGGACAGACTCAATAAAACATCCGTAGAAATTCTGTAGAACTTTTAACATTCACTTGAAGACTCCAGAGTTCTGCAGGGAAAAGTTGCGAGAATGGCATTTCTTATTTAAGAGATCTGTGTTAGCAGTAAAGTTCAGTTTATCATCAATAACAGTACCTAGATATTTGTATTGTTGCACACCTTCAACCGCTACACCATCAATGCAAAGGTTCAGTATGGGCTCAGGGTTTTTGCGAAAATCAATTAACATCTCTTTAGTTTTTTCAACATTTAAGTCAAGGCAGTTCTGTTTGCACCAGGAGGAAAACTCCTCAACTTGTTTAAGATACATGACATGGGAATTAGACAAATCTACCAGAGCAGAGTCATCTGAATATTTTATTAATGGTACAAGATCAGAGCCAGTGCAGTCATTAGTATAAAGGGTGAAAAGGATGGGGGATAGAACAGTGCCTTGGGGGGAGCTAGTAGAAGTTGATCTTTCAGTAGATATTCCTTTTTGAAAATGGACGAACTGTGTACGATTAGTTAAAAAGCTCATTATCTAGAGAATGAGTCGTGGACAGACGTTAGATGAAAGCAGTTTTAGGGCTAAGAGATGGGGCTGAATTGTATTAAAGGCAGAGGAGAAGTCAATGAAAAGTATACGAACAAAAGAGTCAGATTTCTCTAGGTGTGAGTATGTATTGTGCAGCAAGGTAATTGTGGCATCATTTGTGCTTCTGTTGGCTTTATGTGCAAATTGAAGAGGATCCCGATATGAGGAAGTGGAGAAAAGAAGCCATTTCAGAATAATTCTTTCAAAACATTTCATTACTATTGGAG
>JASPKP010006124.1:0-5000 GCA_030674155.1 Stramonita haemastoma
GGCCTCAGCTTCTCTAGGGGCCAGCATGTTGAGGGCGGCGCCCATCTCTCCCTTGCAGCTTCATCTTCCCTGACCCTGAGGGCAGGTACCCATTTACAGCTGGGTGAACTGCAGGACTGTACTGAAGCCAAGACGTGCAAGCGGTCACGCATCCATTTGGTAACCACGCTCGACGCTGGTTAACATTGGCTGGGGGAAGCGAGGCTCTGACCACTGAGCTATCCCGTCCACAAATGAGGCATAAACTGTTTAATCTCTTTTGGATTAATTTCAGATTTGTCAAAAATAGCGGAAGTGAAAGGACGGAAAGAAATAAGAGAAGAAATGGTCTTAGCTCTGTTCGAAAAGTGATTGTCGGATCTTAGATTGATCTCATTTTGAATATCATTTTCCACAGCAGAGCTCCTTATGACAAACTTTGCCACTGTTAGTTCACGGTATTCATCTAGAGGTAAAAATCCCATTTCAGTTTATATATGTACCTAAAGATGAAGCGTAAGATGGTATACCCATTATTCAAGGCAGGACGGAAAGCTTTACAATCTAAGCATTTAAGTTTCTTTAGTAAATATTTTGGAGCACTAAAGTACACTTCTTGCCCATACGTCAGTATAGAGCGAGAGCCCTAACAATAGGTGTTTAGGTTTAGAACTGCTATATGTTGTGCCCATCGCTGCTTGCTTAAAACTTTTATGAAATTCACATTTTCCTTACCTTATCTAACAAATATTCAATATGACGATTCCATGTTAGTTTTGATGTAAGATATACTCCAAAAAAAAATTACGAAACATTTGTATTCAACGCACACATCATTAATTTTGAAAATAGGAAGGGATTATGGATCAACTCCATTATTACAGAGTACAATGGTAAGTTTTAGTCGGTGACAACACTATTCCATTTTCAACCATATAAGCGTTAAGCTTGTTTAGTTCACGTTAATATATTTTTCTAATGTAATTTTTTTTAAGTTGTCTTTTTGGTGTTATCTTCTCCATCGTTGTTGTCATCTACATGCAAAGATCATCTGCATATTGAACAAGAACAACGTTATCGGTCACTGATTTAGGAAGATCATAAAGTAAAATATTAAAGAGATAAGGAGCAATGATAGAGCCTTGAGGTATACCCATAGTAGGAAATCTCTGGGTAGAATACGTGTATCATATTTTTACTCTTTTTACTTTTTATTTCTACAACTGAGAAAATTTGCAAAGAACGAGTAGAAGTGACCAGATAGATCAATATTATATAAGTTTGTATAGCAATCTAGTATGCCAGACCTGATTCTAGGCTTTATTTATAATTATTTATTAAAAAAAAAAAAGTAGCAAGAACATTCTTCCAGTGCGCAAATTGATGTTTAATATGCGTAGTTAACTTTATCTAGATGATCAACTACAGATCGGCCTTTTCAAAAACCTGCCTGATTAACTGGTTTCATTTTATTTTTATCCAGTAATGTTCTAGCATGTTAAAAATTATCTTTTCCATAAGCTTTCCAGTGTGTGAAGTCAGTGCAATGGGTCTATAGGTTTTGATGTCTTCTTTGGATTTTCCTTGTTTTAATATAGGGACAATAATTGACTGTTTCCAGATTAAATAATAATAAATAATAATAATATATAATAATTAATACATGGAGTTTTGTATAGCGCTATATCTTGTAAAAACAAATCAAAGCCCTTGCATTCGACCTACACAACACACAAGCAATCAACAACAATTTATAGTTTTAACAAATTCGAATGTACACTCACACGCACGCACGCGCGCGCGCGCGCCACACACACACACACACACACACGCACGCACGCACGCACGCACGCACGCACGCACGCACGCGCGCGCGCGCGCGCGCGCGCATACACACACCTATAAACGTTATACACTTTGGCAGGTAGATGTTGAAGGCAGGGACAGGTAAGAGATGGAAGCAGAAGGAGAAAAACTTAGGTTTGAAATAAGTGTGTCTTGAAGTTGGATTTAAAAGTGTCATAAGTAGGCTTTTGCCGGAGGGAGAGGGGAAGGTCTTCCAAATCGATGGACCCGAAACAGAGAAAGAGCGGCGGCCAACGATAGATAGTTGAATCGCGGTTTCTTAAGGACAAGTATCTGCCGACGAGCGGAGGGAGCGAGAAGGTGTGTACAAGTGAAGACATTCACAGAGGTAGGAGGGTGCAGTTTTGTGGAGACATTTGTAACAGAGAGTATTGATCTTGTAGTTTACTTCTGTGGTAGGGCAGCCAATGGAGAGATTGCAAGAGAGGGGTAATGTGCTCAGATTAGGGGGAGTTTGCCCAGTAGCCTACTTCTAAAAAAAAAATCATTTTTTTTCATTCAACTCAAAAACCGAATTTTTCTGGTAAATGCTTTAACATTTCATTTGACATAGCATCCATTCGGACTGATGTCATCTTATTGCTTAGAGACTGTATACCATCTTTTAGTTCTGGTAGTGTGATTAGTGCATTCATATAATTTGTATTATCAGGGATAGGATCTGTGTATAGATCTTTTTAGATCTTTCTTTTTGTATTTCTTCTCCACTGGTAGGGACTCGAGTTGAAGTTGAAGAAAGTAACTTTTCATTGCGTTGATAAACAGTCTACAAAAGCTTCTCCCTTGTATAAATTAGTAGGGAAATCTTTTCCATTTGTCTTGATATGATAAAGAGGTATATTTACACCATGTTTCATGTGGTTAACCCTTTTTCACAGCTTCCGTAGATCTCTATGAGAACTAACGTCTTTGCTACATAGATTGGACCAGAAATCCCTTTTCCCTGTTGGATGACTCCATCAGTATCAGCCTCTTTGCTAGCTTTCTTCATCATAAGGTGATTTTCTAACCATTATTTTTTAAATTGGGTTTTAAACATTAATTTCCTTTTTATCCACAGCTTTCTGGCAGGCAGCTTCCACCATATGTTACCTCTATGTTTATCGGATCTTACAGACGGCAGTTTACAGATAGAATTACCTGCAGCCTTTAATATGGTGTCGGTAAGTTTGAAATATAATTTGTTAATATTCTCATCTTTAAAGAGTTGGTGTCTTTCGCTCTTGATAGGGGTTAAAACTTGATCCAGTCAGCATTATTATCGTTATATTTTGGAATGATATCCTTTACTTTGTCAGTTTGCACTGATTTACCATATAGAGTTATAACAATTACCACATGGTCACTTCCCAATGTATATTCAACGTTTCCCATGTACAATGAGGAGCTAGAATGGGAGAAATGAAGGAGAGATCAATGACACTAGCCCTTTGATTTGAAATAATTATCGGGAATTCTCGTTATTCGACCATTGTTAAGGTGACAGAGAGATGAATCTACGATATTTTCCACAAAACGTCGACTGGTGATAGTTATACAGTTATACAGTGTGTGTGCGTGTATGTGCGCCCACGGGCGCGTGTCAATCAATCAATCAATCGATTTTTTATTTCCAGATGGTACATTGAATAAGCATCGATTTGCTTTGCGCGTGCGTATGTCTGTCTGTGCGTGCGTACGTGTGTGTGTGGGGGGGGGGATTTATTCCTAAGTCACTGCTTGAATACAAAAGGTTGATTAATGTATTATTGTAGGTTACAGGTTTTTAAAAAAAAGTAGAAAAGTATGAGGCCTATAGGTGATTTCTGGGTCTTGGAAAAGCAAATATTAACAGTTGTGTCTATCTATAGATCATACTATGCTGGTTCATTTTCAAACTTTTGGTAATCTTCCCAGGCACATTTTGGTTAACAACTTTTTGTATAATTTAGAAACACTGTGTGTGTGTGTGTGTGTGTGTGTGTGTGTGTGTGTGTGTGTGTGTGCGTGCGTGCGTGCGTGCGTGCGTGCGTGCGTGCGTGCGTGCGTGCGTGTGTGTGTGTGTGTGTGTGTGGTGTGTGTGTGTGTGTGTGTGTGTGTGTGTGTGTGTGTGTGTGTGCGTGCGTGTGCGTGTGCGCTTGCGCGCGCGCTATTTATTTTATTTTATTTAACTTAATTTAACTTAGATTTAATTTTATTTTATACCGCTATGTCACAGCAGATTTCTCTGTGTGACATGCGGGCTGCTCTCCCCGAGGAGAGCGCGTCGCCACAAGTGCAGCGCCATCTTTTTTTTCTTTTTCCTTTCTGCAACTGATTTGTTTCCTTGTAAGAGTGGCTATTTTTCTACAGAATTTTGCCCGGGACAACCCTATTGTTACTATGGGTTCTTTTACGTGCGCTGTATAATGATGTGTAACACACGGGACCACGGTTTATCATCTCATCTGAAAGACTAGCACCTAGACCACCACTAATGGTCTAATGGATGGGGGGAAAGTTTGGCCCAAAACGGGATTCGAACCACCGAACACTCCGACCCTGACTTTTCGCTTTCTAGACAGGCACGTTAGCCTACCTCTAGATCATCGATCCACAGGGATAAAATCAATGCTGACTCTACTCTCGTCAAAAGTCCTTCGATGAGACTATAAACAGAGGCCCCGTGTGCGAACGCACGCAGAACATCTTGCGCGCACATTAAGTCTTGTTCCGCTTTTCAAAAGAGAAGGCCATTGTGAGCCAGTATACACACGGAGACTAGATGTAAAAAAAACAAACATAAAAAAGCACAGGGGAAGGAGAGGGGAGAGAGAGAGAGAGAGAGAGAGAGAGAGAGAGAGTGTGTGTGTGTGTGTTGTGTGTGTGTGTGTGTGTGTGTGTGTGTGTGTGTGTGTGTGTGTGTGTGTGTGTGTGTGTGTGTGTGTGTTTGTGTGTGTGTGTGTGTGCGCGTGCGTGCGTGCGTGTGTGATAAAGTACGGACAGAAAATACTAAAATATCAGAAGGAAACAAAAGATGAAGGCCTATGCCTATAGGCCTAGATGCTGCATGCATAACTGACATAATGTGTAAGTAGCACTGACAGACTTACCTGACTGGGACTGTGGAAGGAATCTTGAATCCAGTGTTGAATGGATGAGGGTCGGCACAGCACAGCTCAATGTTGGCTACACAC
>JASPKP010006125.1:0-14752 GCA_030674155.1 Stramonita haemastoma
TAGAAGGAAAAAAAAGACAGTCTTTGTGAATTTGTGGGCAATAAGGGATACTTCCTTGATACTGAAGCGTGGAAATGTAAGTATTATTGCCTTTATTTTTCTTTTCTACGGCTTATGATTTGCCTAGGATTTACAGTGTGTTTTGACTTGTTTAGTCAGGAAAAAGAGGGACAAGTAACCACTGAAAATCATAAAGAATACTTCCCTGGACATATAACTGTACAATGTGATAATGCCTGGAGACCTTTTTAAAAAAAATTTTTCTTTCTATTATTACACAAAAAAATTTTTTTTTGCCTGGAGACCTACAGGTATGTGGCTTCAAACATTTTCTACCTGGAATTATGCTCGATCTTCACAACAAAAACTCAGGACTGATTATTGATACATAATTATGTCAAGACAGGTCTCGTAAAATAAATTTACGTCCGCTTACCTTGCTAATGGGGCTGGCCTCCCCCTCATGCTGTCACCAGGCAGCGGAACACCCACAGCAGTGATGGTGGAGACACAACACCAACAGCAGTGATGGGGGAGACAGGTAACGTAGCACAGCACCCACAGGCAGACAGGTCACAGCACAACACCCACAGCAAAGATGGTGGAGACACAACACCCACAGGCAGACAGGTCACATAGCACAACACCCACAGCAAAGATGATGGAGACAGGTCACGTAGCTTCTCTGTTCCCTCATCACACTCCTTCTCCTCCTTGCTTTAAGTGATCATCCTCGTCAGCCTAGCTGTCCCTGACCCCAAATTCCTCATCCAACTCCACTCTGTCCCAGTCAATGCTGGTGTCCATTTTTCCTGTTTAGTCTGTCACACGCTTGTTGACAATCTCCTCATGACTGACTGTGGATGTCAGCATTGTTGGCCTTGAAGTAGACAATGCTGGTGTCTGAAGTGCTGACACTGTCATCACTGACGTGGCACACCCCCCTTGAAGTAGACAACACTGCTGTCTGATGTGCTGACACTGTTGTCACTGACGTGGCACACACCCCTTGAAGTAGACAACACTGCTATCTAAAGTGCTGACGCTGTGGTCAGTGACGTGGCACACCCCCCTTGAAGTAGACAACACTGCTGTCTGATGTGCTGACACTGTCGTCACTGACGTGGCACACACCCCTTGAAGTAGACAACACTGCTGTCTGATGTGCTGACACTGTCGTCACTGATGTGGCACACCCCCCTTGAAGTAGACAACGCTGCTGTCTGATGTGCTGACACTGTTGTCACTGACGTGGCACACTCCCCTTGAAGTAGACAACACTGCTGTCTGATGTGCTGACACTGTCGTCACTGATGTGGCACACCCCCCTTGAAGTAGACAACACTGCTGTCTGATGTGCTGACACTGTTGTCACTGACGTGGCACACTCCCCTTGAAGTAGACAACACTGCTGTCTGATGTGCTGACACTGTCGTCACTGATGTGGCACTGCCCCCCTTGAAGTAGACAACACTGCTGTCTGAAGTGCTGACACTGTGGTCACTGACGTGGCACACCCCCCCTAGAAGTAGACAACACTGCTGTCTGATGTGCTGACACTGTGGTCACTGACGTAGCACACCCCCCTTGAAGTAGACAACGCTGCCGTCTGATGTGCTGACACTGTTGTCACTGACGTGGCACACTCCCCTTGAAGTAGACAACGCTGCTGTCTGATGTGCTGACACTGTCGTCACTAATGTGGCACTGACCCCCTTGAAGTAGACAACACTGCTGTCTGATGTGCTGACACTGTCGTCACTGATGTGGCACTGCCCCCCCTCCAGCCTGGAGAAAAAAACAACACCAATGGCTTTGAAAGAAGTCTGGCAGGCAAATCTACAACACATTAAACATCTGTCTGTCTAAACAACAGAATGTAAAATATCCACCTTTAATGATTTGCAGGAGCTTATCACATATCCACCAATGCAACGATTGCCAAAAATAAAAATGACAGCTCTGGACTTTTCATAAAAAAAATTTTCAAACCCTAATGCTGATCTGGAATTTTACCCTCCCCCTCCCTCCACAAAAAAAAGATGATTCCATCAGTATGTCAATCACATCCTGGTTATGAGTAAATAACCTCATCATGAACAACAATTCTCTCCTCACCGACTTTTTTTTCCCCTCCCGAACAAGTTACTATATACGGAAAACTATTATTGTTTTTTCATCAATATTTTGCAGCAGGTGATTTTAAAAAAAAGTTTTTATGTAGTGATTGTGTACATGATTTGCACATGTAATTCTCTTTAGGTGTGGTTCTTTTAGTCAAATAAGGACTCAGGCACAAGGGGTCAGGAAGGTTAATCAATCTTAAAAACCACTTTTTATCACAATGGGATATACATTAAAAAAAAAATGAACGTGGAAGCAAGTTTACATCAGAACTATGCATGTATCAAACTAACAACAGTAAAACTACATCAGAATCACCAAACACACAGAACCAGACATACCCATAGGAAAAAAAAAAGACGATATATATTCTCCAATCACAGCACACACAGCATACTTAGTTGGTGTGCAGACACAGCCATTCCTCACGCCTGGTTTATGGGTTATTGTCCTGTTCTCTGTACACAGTGTCTTCAGCTGTTTCAATGTGCCTGCCCTGTAAACACAAGACAGCTACAGGCAGTAGCATTTACTGTCTATTATTATGTATGCTGCAAACAACACACACACACACACACACACACACACACACACACACACACACACACACACACACACACACACACACACAGTGGACCAGATATACCCCAGTGGTTACAGCATTGAGCTGGAAATCTGATGACCCGGGTTCAAATCCCTTTCAAGGGGACTTTTACCCTGGAGTTAACATCAGTGCAGACTCAACTATCCCCAAAACTCTTTTACATGAGACTATAACACTATAAGCTTAAGTCCTGTGTGTGAACACATGCAGAACACCTTGTGCACTTTCCACTTTAAAAAAAAAAGGCCATCTTATACCAATAAGAACGAATGACAACATTTGCAAAACTGCATGCACACGGGGGCTGGATGTAAAAAAGTACGCGAGTGCTTATTTGTAGTCAGAGTGATGTGCTTGTGATCTGGTTCCATTCTCATTCGAGAGGATTTTCCCTCTGGAGTTAACATCAGTGCCCGCACTACTTCCCTTAAAGTCCTTTGGATGAGACCATATACTGAGGTCCTGTGTGCATATGCATGCAGAACATCTTGCACACATGTTCAAACCCATTCCACTATTCAAAAGCTTAGGCCATCGAGTGTTGATGGGAACGGATGACAAAATTAACAAAACTGCATACATACGGAACTGGATGAAAAAAATCACATGCGTGCTTATTCCATTATCCTCAAAATAAAAGAATGAAACAAAAGAATTTTTAAAAAATTAAAAAAAAAGAAAAAAAGTTACATTTAATGACAAAAACTATATGACGTTTGCACAAACACACAATACATAAAAAAAAACATGATTCACACACAGACACACACAAATAGACACACATCTTTACACTCTAACATATGATTTACAAACACATGACACATACCTAGCACTTCACAGGAAAAGCCCTGCCAGCCCCACTTCATCTTAGGTACTTCAGTGCTTAGGTACTGCAAACGCCAGAACTTGGATACTGCATACGCCAGAAACGGGACTGTTTGAAGAATGACAATGGCCCAACTTTTCATTAAACTGAGCACCCAGCGAATGAGTGCTTACAGCATTATCCTGAAAATTAAAGAATAAAATAGAACAAAATTATGGCCAAAAATCCACAAAACACATGCACAAACACATGCACATTTTTTTTTCGAAAGGGACAGGACAGTATGGTGGTAGAGTGCTGTGCTAAAGACCTGACGACCCGGATTCAAGAGCCACAACTGAGAATGCTATTCTCAAACTCCTGAAAATAAAAACTAAAAAGCTGTAAGAAACTACAGCACACTGGAATCTTTTTTATTTTTTTATTTTTTTTATACTTTTTTCAAATCCTGTAATTTTGGCTACTGTCTCTTTCAGCTGTCTTTCCAAGGCTCAAGCTGTTCTCTCAGCTTGTGACAGTTTCATCCTGCCTCCATAGAAAAAACAATTGAGGATTTGGCAGTCTGCACACTATCCCAGTATTTGCAGTGCGAGATAAAATTTGCTCCATATTCTATTATCCACTTTGCCATTTAAAGTTAATAAGAAAAAAGAGAAATGATACCTGGATGTATTTGTGTGTGTGTGTGTGTGTGTGTGTGTGTGTGTGTGTGTGTGTGTGTGTGTGTGTGTGTGTGTGTGTGTGTGTGTGTGTGTGTGTGTGTGTGTCAAAGTCAAATCAAAGTCAAAGTCAAATAATTTATTTGTTAGGCCATAAACCCATACAAATGGAGTTCACATTCACACAACAGTGTACATATAGTTACATGGTTCCATTCTCAAGTGAATCTTTCCTGATTTGAAATGCTTTGTAGATGAAATTGCAGAGTTTTGAAATAATGTCTTTGTTTCCACACGAGAGCAGTAGCACAAATTTGAACACTGAGGGTCTTCTGTAGTATTTGGGGGGAATAAGTTGTAAACGTAAATTAGAATACTTCGGACACACCAACAAAAAGTGAAGTTCAGTTTCAGGAGTTTCTGCACGAAAAGGGCAGTAAGGATTGTTCACATTCACAGTGTACATACCATAACTCAGAAAATGTGAGCGCAAAGGTAGCGTGCCAATCCTAAATCTTGTAAATATTTTACGCACGTTAAGACATTTCACAACACGAAAGTATGGACGTAAGGTCAAGGAACCAGCGTAAGTAGAGTACACTGCGTAAAATACATGCGATTCAAGGGCAGAATGCCAGTCTTGTGTGCACGAGTCAATTAACCGCTGTTTAAACTGTGCAATGAACATCTTAACATCTCCTACGGACTGTGCTTCCCATACAATTCCATAACCAAACATATACAAAATATTCCGAACTTTGCATGCCCATGTTGTATAATTTTGACTTTGTAGATTCAAAAGCATTGAGTACGCCTTTTTAGGGTATCTCGAGTCATCCATATTAACAATGCGCAACCAAAACTTTACACACTTAGCAAAAATATTTACCTTAAGAGGGAATCGTCCTAACTCTCCATACACTAGATGTCTTGGAGTTCTTTGACTGACACACATGTAGCGTTTCATGGCTGATAGATGTACCCTTTCAATGACTTCATGGTTATTTACTATGCCCCATATTTCTGTACCATAAGTTAATATTGGCTGAATCTGACTATCTAACAATTTGAAAAATATTTCTGGTGAATGTTCTCCAATTGACCAAAGTAACCTTATTATAGCTGTCACCCCTTTTCGAGCACGATCAGACAAGTCCTTTAATGTGGACTGGAATGAAAGTCGTGTAGTGAGAATAATGCCTAGATATTTATACATATTTACTGGCTCTAACATACCATCCCCGTACCTCCATTTTTCGTTCTCAGCCAAGAAACCACCATTTCTAAAGACAACAACATTCGATTTCTCGAGGTTAACAACCAAATCTAAACGTTTAGCAGTGTCGTATAATATGTTAATCTGTGTCTGGAGTCCAATAACGCTATCTGACAAAAGAACGTCGTCTGCAAATAGCAAAATAAGTACCTGGGTCAAATCAGGCGACAACTGAATACCATGCCTACCATTTTCGTTAATGTCTTTGGTCAGTTCATTGATTAATAAAGAAAACAAAACTGGAGAACATACTTCCCCCTGCTTCAGACCACGAGGGCATAAAAAAGCATCTGTCAGTTTAGCACCAGCTCGAATACGGACTTTCACAACATCATATATGCTTTTTAGTGCATTCAAAAATTTACCTCTTAATCCATTTGCATACAAAATTTTCCACAGTTTCTCCCTACTGACAGTGTCGAAGGCTTTCCGAAAGTCTATAAAAGCAGCATAAAGCTTCCTATGCCTTAATAACTGCTTCTCAACACAAGCCATGAGCGTAAAGACATGGTCTGTGGTACAATACTTTTCCCTAAACCCTGCTTGTTCCTCGCCTAAAACCTCGTTCGTCTTAATCCACTTAGAAAGCCTTTTATTCAAAATAAAGCTATACAGTTTACTACATATGTTTAGCAAAGAAATGCCACGATAGTTGTCTGGCTGATTCAGGTCACCCTTTTTATGTAGAGGCTGTAAGAAGGCCATAGACCAGTCATCAGGAAACAAACCCTCCTCAAAAATATAGTTGAAAAACTTTAATAGGAACGGCAAAATTATGTCAATGCTATTTTTGTAAAACTCGCCAATTAGTCCGTCAGGACCTGCGGCTTTTTGAGTTTTCAAGGCTTTGACAGCACAGACAATTTCAGATTCTGATATTGGTTGTTCTAGCTCACCACTTTCAAACTGGATATTTACATTGTCATAGTAAGTGTCAAAGTTAGCATCGCTGGTACAACATGTAGGAGGTACTTCATTAAAAACATGTTGAAAGTGGTGGAACCATGTGTCCAAAGATATGGTGTTGTAGTTACTTTGCCTGGGCCTGACAGAGCGAACTGTGTCCCAAAATTGCTTGCTGTCATTTAAATGACGTTTTAATAAATCGATCACATTCTCTCTGTGTGTCCTTTTCTTTGACTGTAGTAATCTCTTATATTCTCTCCTCTTTTGGAAATACTGCAATCGAGAACAGTTATCATTAGCTCTATTAACTTTACGCAAGTGCCTTCTTAAAACTGTTCTGCTCTGTTTACATTCTAAATCAAACCAAACCTTACATTTTTCACAGCCAAAAACAATAGTTTTCTTCATGTCCTCTCCTGCAATAATTAAACATTCATTAAATTTTTGCAAAGCATGATTAATGTCATCACCAACAAGTACAATGGCTTCATTCAGTACATCGTTAACCCTTCCAGTGTGCATACTCTCTCGAAAAGCATCTTTTTTGTCATCATCCCATTTAAACTTTGTAATAGAAGTAATCTCACTCTCTCTCTGGCTAGCTACGCCAGGATTTGTCTTCGCACACACAAAGGACAACTCAACAGCAGCGTGCTTAGTTTCTATCAAAGGGCTAACTTTTAAACTACAGCAGGATGACAACAGAGATCGTGATGTGACAAAATAATCTATGACACTACATCCATTTTGTGACAAATACGTAAAATCACCATGACTGTCAACATGCTGCAAACCATTCAAGACAACCAAGCTGAATTCATTGCACATGTTTAGCAAGTAGCGGCCAAAAGCATTGACAGCAGTGTCCTTTGACACTCGTTTAAAGGCCTCTGTCATGTCTGCTCTGAGAGCTGACTGGTCTCTGTCATAGAAATCACTGATTTCATCTACAGGGTCAGAGCAATCACAATTTAAAACACCAGTTCTAGCATTTAGATCGCCACAAATGATCAAAGGCAAATCACCACACTCCTTGATTACATCTAACACACAGTCTTCTAATATAGAAATGCCATTGTAGATATCAGTCTCTTCATAGTATTTTGCATTTTCAGGAGGTATGTAAGCTCCAATTAACATACAGTCTGTCTGGGTACCAATAAGCTCCCCACCAAGTTTCAATACCAGAATATTGTCTGTTTCAATGCTTATTTGTTTAACATATATACTCAACTCTTTTCTTATTAGGAAAACCAATCCACCCGACAAACGACCATGCACACTGTCCGACACTTTCACTCCGGGGCAAGAAAAACATTTATGCATAGGGAATAAGGAATGGGGTATGCTTTCAGTAAATGTTTCTACAAACAAAACTATATCATATTTGTTAACAAACGCTAGCACATCAAATTCATTCATGAACCGCCAAAGACCCTCTACATTTAAAGTTACTAGCGATAGACTATCGGTAACACGTACAGACGATATTTCGGCACTGTCGTCTGCATTAGCACCAGGCAATGTTGGAACTGTGGCACCAAGCTGCTGACTTCCAGACTGAGAGCGTGACGGGTCCTGGCCTAACCGTCAGCGACGTGCACCCTTGCCTTGCTGTGCGGCACCGCCTGAGCCAGACACAACAGAGGGGCTGCCTCTCCTGAACACGTCACTCCAGTCTTTTGACAGACCCCCCCCTTCTTGCTGGGTACGCTGGTACTCTGGTGACGACTTCTTGTGTGCACAGGTGACACACCAGGACGACCCCCCTGTTGCGCCTGCCTCTGTGTGAAAACTCGGCCCCGGCCCTTGCCTCTCTGGTCTTCACTGCCTCTGGAATCGTCACAGCTCGCCGTCTGTCCTGCAGTTGGGCTGTTGACAGGAGATCCTCTTCCGAACCCCCGGGGTGAGGAAGCTCCCTCGCTCCCAGTGGGACTGACAGAACGTTCCTATGCCGTTCCGTCCGGTCCGCCAGCTTCCGTTGACACGTCATCCTCGTCTGCAACCTGGTGTGGGCTGTCAGCATCGTGGAGTCTGCCAGAAGCCGTGTCTTCTGCTTCTGTCTTCTCTGGCTCCATGTCAGCCGTAGCAGTCGTACTGTCATCACCTCCCTCATGTGAGCAGGATTCTGGAAGTTGTTCATCTTCAGATAGCACAGGTTCAAATAGGTCCGATATTCTGTCTTCTGTGTGTTCTGTACTGTCTGGGAGTCCTTCACCCAGATTTCTTGGTTGGCTTGTCGGACTGCCCTGACTGTAGTGAGCAGTGGCTGGTGACTGAACTGCTGGCTGTGTACAGCCTGCAGCTGGGATGTTCCGTGGCTCCTTGGTTTCTTCAGCGCCTCTATCTTCACTATCGGCTCTTCTCTCAGCAACGCCTCTCTCCCTCCTCCTGTACGCCTCCCTCCCCTTGACGCTGTTCTTGCTGCTGTTGTCATGTCGCTGAGTACCCCAGGTGTGCTGAGTGTTGACCCTGGAATCACCTGCCACTACGACACGCCCATTTTTCAGGTAGCCCCTTTTGCCTTCTGCTTTCAGTTTCTGCATTTTGCTGGTGCTGGGCAGGAGTCAGATCTGGCCCCACTCGGATTCCCGAGGCTCTGGTCATTGACTGCCTGCACTCTCTCTTGGACATCAGAGACTTGGGCAGTTCCCGGTTTCTGAAGGTGATGATGGCGGGTCTAGGCATCCTGCCATCAGGATTGCCAACACGCACAGCATCTTCAATGTCTCCGCAGCCCAGAGTGAAATCATCAGAACCAAAATAGGAGTTCAACGTACCGGTGATTTTGTCTTTGAGAGATGTTGATGTCTCGTTCCTTTCTTCCTCTAGGCCTGTCAGCTTCAGGTTCCTTCGGCGCGAGTCAGACTGTAGACGGTCCAGCTGACTGTGCAACATGTCGGTGTACTGCTCTGACTCCCGCAGTCTGCTGTAGAGGTCCTGGATGCTGTCTGCATTTTCTTGCACTGTTTTTGTGATCCACATCAACTGCTGCTTAATGTCTGCCATGTCTTGAGACATCGCATAGTGGTTCACCGCCATCTGCCTCTGCATGTCTGCACTTTGCTGACTGACCCCCGACATCATGGACAACACTGACTGCAGTTGCTGTGAAAGGCCCTGAAAGTTTGCATTCTGCTGGGGCTGGAGGGGGAGGGGTGGGGGACCGGGATTCTGTTCAATGTCGCCACATCTCATCAGCACTGCGACATTCAGAAAGACTAGAATAAAGTCGGAGAGTTTACATGATACAGGTACCTTGATCGTTTTGAGAAATCTTGCAGCTGCTCTCTTTGCCCTACCTGCCATGAAAGCAATGAATGTCCAGACAAAGATGCCCACCGCAACCCTCCACTGTACTGTTCCTATAGGCATCTTGGCATGTCAAAGAAAGGGGAAAAAAAACTAAGTCGAATTTTCAACGGATTCAGTGTTATATTGCGTACAAAACTCAGAGCGCTCGCCAAACACGTCCGAACACCTCGGCAGTCGCAGGTGAACTCTGTGTGTGTGTGTGTGTGTGTATGTGTGTGTGTGTGTGTTTGTGTGTGTGTGTGTGTGTGAGAGAGTGATGGTACCCTACCTCTTTTGCGGAGTCGTTTCCCTTTGCATAAGACTTACAGTGTGTTTGACTCGTACAGAGTCAAGAAAAAGAGCCCTGGACAAGTAACCACTGAAAATTATAATGAATACTTCCCTGGACATATAACTGTACAATGTGATAGTGCCTTGGAACCTATGGGTATGTCAGTTCAAACATTTTCTACCTGGAATCATGCTCAATTTTCACAACAAAAATCTCAGGACTGATCATTACATAACTATGCCAAACAGGTCTCATAAAATAAATGTCGGCTTACCTTGGCAATGGGGCTGGCCACCCCCTCATGCTGTCACCATGCAGCACAAAACCCACAGCAGTGGTGGGGGAGACACAACACCAACAGCAGTGATGTTGGAGAAAGGTCATGTAGCACAACACCCACAGCAAAGATGATGGAGACAGGCCACGTAGCTTCTCTGTTCCCTCATAACACTCCTTCTCCTCCTTGCTTTAAGTGATCATCCTCGTCAGCCTAGATGTCCCTGACCCCAAATTCCTCATCCAACTCCACTCTGTCCCAGTCAAGGCTGGCGTCCATTTTGCTGTTTAGTCTGTCACGTGCTTGTTGACAATCTCCTCATGACTGACTGTGGATGTCAGCATTGTTGACCTTGAAGTAGACAATGCTGCTGTCTGATGTGCTGACACTGTGGTCAGTGACGTGGCACACACCCCTTGAAGTAGACAACACTGCTGTCTGATGTGCTGACTGTCGTCACTGACGTGGCACACTCCCCTTGAAGTAGACAACACTGCTGTCTGATGTGCTGACACTGTCGTCACTGATGTGGCACTGCCCCCCCTGAAGTAGACAACACTGCTGTCTGAAGTGCTGACACTGTCGTCACTGACATGGCACATGCCCCTTGAAGTAGAAAACACTGCTGTCTGAAGTGATGACACTGTGGTCAGTGACGTGGCACACCCCTCTTGAAGTAGACAACGCTGCTGTCTGATGTGCTGACACTGTTGTTACAGACGTGGAACACCCCCCTTGAAGTAGACAACGCTGCTGTCTGATGTGCTGACACTGGTCAATGACGTGGCACAACCCCCTTGAAGTAGACAACGCTGCTGTCTGATGTGCTGACACTGTTGTAACTGACATGGCACACCCCCCTTGAAGTAAGCAACTCTGCTGTCTGATGTACTGACACTGTCGTCACTGACGTGGCACACCCCCCTTGAAGTAGACAACACTGCTGTCTGATGTGCTGACACTGTTGTCACTGACGTGGCACACTCCCCTTGAAGTAGACAACACTGCTGTCTGATGTGCTGACACTGTCGTCACTGACGTGGCACACCCCCCTTGAAGTAGACAACACTGCTGTCTGATGTGCTGACACTGTCGTCACTGATGTGGCACTGCCCCCCTTGAAGTAGACAACACTGCTGTCTGAAGTGCTGACACTGTCGTCACTGACGTGGCACACTCCCCTTGAAGTAGACAACACTGCTGTCTGAAGTGATGACACTGTCGTCACTGACGTGGCACACCCCCCTTGAAGTAGACAACACTGCTGTCTGATGTGCTGACACTGTCGTCACTGATGTGGCACTACACCCCCTCCAGCCTGGAGAAAAAAACAACACCAATGGTTTTGAAAGAAGTCTGGCAGGCAAATCTACAACACATTAAACGTCTGTCTGTCTAAACAACAGAATGTAAAATATCCACCTGTAATGATTTGCAGGAGCTTATCACATATCCACCAATGCAACGATTGCCAAAAATAAAAATGAAACTCTGGACTTTTCATAAAAAAATTTTCAAACCATAATGCTGATCTGGAAGTTTACCCTCCCCCTCCCTCCACACAAAAAAAGATGATTCCATCAGTAATCAATCACATTCCTGGTTATGAGTAAATAACCTCATCATGAACAACAATTCTCTGTCGCCCGATTTTTTTTCTCTCCCCAAACCAGTTACTATATACGAAAAACTATTATTGTTTTTTCATCAATATTTTGCAGCAGGTGATTTAAAAAAAAAAGTTTTTATGTAATGAGTGTGTACATAATTTGCAGATGTAATTCTCTTTAGGTGTGGTTCTTTTAGTCAAATAAGGACTCAGGCACAAGGGGTCAGGAAGGTTAATCAATCTTAAAAACCACTTTTTATCACAATGGGATATATACATTTCAAGAAAAAAAAATTAACGCAGGAAGCAAGTTTCCATCAGAACTATGCATGTATCAAACTAACAACAGTAAAACTACATCAGAATCACCAAACACACAGAACCAGACACCCATAGGAAAAAAAAAAAGAGATATATATTCTCCAATCACAGCACACACAGCATACTTAGTTGGTGTGCAGACACAGCCATTCCTCACGTCTGGTTTATGGGTTATTGTCCTGTTCACTGTACACAGTGTCTTCAGCTGTTTCAATGTGCCTGCCCTGTAAACACAAGACAGCTACAGGCAGTAACATTTACTGTCTAATATTATGTATGCTGCAAACACACACACACACACACACAACACACACACACCACACACACACACACACACACATGGACCAGATAGCCCAGTGGTTACAGCATTGAGCTGGAAATCTGACGACCCTGGTTCGAATCCCTTTCAAGGGGACTTTTACCCTGGAGTTAACCTCAGTGCAGACTCAACTATCCCCAAAACTCTTTTGGATGAGACTATAAACTGAAGTCCCGTGTGCGAACACATGCAGAAACCTTGCGCACACTTTCCACTTTTCTAAAAAAGTAGGCCATCTTATACCAATAAGAACGAATGACAACATTTGCAAAACTGCATACACATGGGGGCTGGATGCAAAAAAGTACGCTAGTGCTTATTGTAGTCAGAGTGATGTGCTTGTGATCTGCTGACCAGGTTCCATTCTCATTCAAGAGGATTTTTCCTCTGGAGTTAACATCAGTGCCCACTCTACTTCCCCTAAAGTCCTTTGGATGAGACCATATACTGAGGTCCTGTGTGCATATGCATGCAGAACATCTTGCGCACACGTTCAAACCCATTCCACTATTAAAAAACGTAGGCCATTGAGTGTCGATGGGAACTGATGACAAAATTACCAAAACTGCTACATACAGAACTGGATGAAAAAAATCACAAGCATGCTTATTCCATTATCCTCGAAATAAAAGAATGAAACAAAAGAAATTTAAAATAAATAAATAAATATGTTACATTTAATGACAAAAACTATATGACATTTGCACAAACACACAATACATTAAAAAAAAAATACACGATTGACAGACACACAGACACACACAAATAGACACACATCTTTACACACTAACATATGATTTACAAACACATGACACATACCTAGCACTTCACAGGAAAAGCCCTGCCAGCCCCACTTCATCTTAGGTACTTTGGTGCTTTGGTACTGCAAACGCCAAACAGTGCTTTGGTACTGCAAACGCCAAAACTTGGGTACTGCATACGCCAAAATTTGGGTACTGCATACGCCAAAACTTGAGTACTGCATATGCCAAAACTTGGGTACTTCAGTGCTGCAAGCAACAAAACCTGGGCACTCCACATGGACTGCCAACACCAAAACTCCACTCCTGCAAAACACAAAAAGACACATGTCAACATGTCTAATAATGCCTCTAACCCCCCCCCTCCCCCAACACATACACAAGAAATGTGCATAACATACCAAATAACAACATACAAATAAAGGATGGCCTGGTGAACAGAGTGATGTGCTTGTGATCTGCTGACCCAGGTTCCATTCTCATTCAAGAGGATATTTCCTCTGGAGTCAACATCAGTGCCAACTCCACTCCCTCCAAAAGTCCTTCAGATGAGACTATAACCGAGATACCATGTGTGGACATGTGCAGAACATCCTGCGCACATGTTAAGTCCTGTTCCACTTTTCGAAAGAGTAGGCCATCCTATGCCAATGGGATCAGATGACAAAATTGACAAAACTGCATCCACAACACAGGGGATGAGAAAAAGCACATGAGTGCTTATTCCATTATCCTCGATATTGAAGAGTAAATAAAATAAACACACACACACACACACACCACACCAAATGTTTTCACAAAAGACACAGGTATACACTTCCTACATATTACGCAAATACAAACCACACAAATTGCATACTCAGCTGAACAAGGCACAAAGCTTCTTCATCACTGCAGTCTGTCTGTCTTCAGCTGTTTTCAGTACACCAACCCTGGAACATACACACTTAACATGCATGAGTAACATGTCTATAGATAACAATGATTACAATCTTTTCTCAGTTCCTCCCCACCTTACCACTTACACACACACACACACACACACACACCACACACACGCACACACACACACACACACACACACACACACACACACACCACAACACACACACATCTTTACACACTAACATGATTTACAAACACATGAACATACCTAGCACTTCACTGGAAAAGTCCTGCCAGCCCCACTTCATCTTAGGTACTCCAGTGCTTCGGTACTGGCAAACGCGAAAACTTGGATACTGCAAACGCTAAAAACTTGGGTACTGCAAACGCCAAAACTTGGGCACTGCAAACGCCAACTTACAGCAAACGCCAGAACTTGGGTACTGCTAACGCCCGAACTTGGGGACTTCAGTGCTGCAAACAACAAAACATGGGCACTCCGCCTGGACTGCTCACACACCCTCAATACTCCACATCACACACACACACACACACCACACACACCACACACAACACACAACACACACACCACACACACA